>MQRK01079954.1:0-11770 GCA_001938485.1 Girardia tigrina
TCCTTCTGATTACTACTTGTTTCGGTCGATGCAGAATCACCTTTCTGGAATACGGTTCACCAATGTTGAAGGTATTAAAAAATGGCTTGATGACTTTCTCGGCGCAAAAGATGAGAAGTATTTTTGCGATGGAATCCATAAATTGCCTGACAGATGGGAAAATGTTGCCGCTTCCGATGGACAATATTTTGAATAAAATATTCTTTCACTTTTATACTTAAATAAATGGTTTTTTTAACAAAAAATACGAAATTAATTAGTTGTACACCCAATAGTATGCTAGTCCATTGAGCTAGTTCAACATACTCATTAGACAGTAATCTTTTCGCAATTGATTCGCTAAGTTTCTCGTAAAAGACATTGGCATCAATGGGAGGATCATTTTTGCAGTTTCTGTTGTGTAGTACAATTTCATTAAATATTAGATGCTCAGCAGCTGCTGTTGCACTCCTGTAGTATGGACCTGGATTTTACCTTCGTTCCACGAACACATGTACGAGTGATTTTATTTTTTGATTAGATTTGTAAAGATTCATGTTTCGCTGCTATAGGTCCAAGCTCAATTCAGATAACTCGTGAAGAGCTTCACACACCAGACCAAGATCCATCACAAATTCAATTGATGCTATTTTCTTCTTCAACCCATCATATGTACATTTCTCATTGTTACTTCTTGTGGGATCAGTCATTGCTTCTTCAAAATGATTTATCAGAACTGCATAATCATTCCACACTGCAAACACTGCACGGAAACTTGACAAAACCCATAGTGTACTTAAAACCCGTCCAATTTTTAATAACTCTACTTCAAGTAATTTAGCACATGAATGCAGTTCTCTACTATTTCTTGGAGAAGTATGGTATATTAGGTATAGCTTATCAAGGAATGATTTAAATCTATTGACTCCTGAAACGTCCTTAACGATATCTGCTACTGATAGTTCAAATCTGTGATTAGCACAGTGCCAGAATATCACCGATGGAAATTTATCAGTAAGTAGCTTCTTCACTCCACTTCTGCATCCCAACATAACAGTTGCACCATCACAATTTAAAGAAACTAAATAGTTCTTTAAGTATTCTTCACCCATCCCGTAATATTTAAGACACTCTAGTAATGCTGCAAAGATTCCGTTGGCTGTGACACTTTGAAGTTCGACTAAGTCCAGAAATAAATTTACTGGTTCTTTCATTTCAGTGCCTTCTATACAACTTGCGAAGTTGTATAGTTTTTTCTGTTTTTCTCACTATGTTTTCTCACGTGTCAATGACTTTAAAACTGCGTTTACAAGCTTTTCCTTTTCTGCTTCTGTTACTTCCATTCTAAACTTCTTCCATTCTAAATAAAAACAAATTAAAACTTGCAAAATTTATTCAAAATCTACAAAAGGTTAAATTTGTTATTTAAACAAATTTTCATTTTTTTTAATTTTCCAATATTTTTTTAATTTCGATTATAATTCGAAATTTTTAAAAACCGAATTTCCAATTTCTGAAAATTAAAAAATTAACAACAACACTCTCTTACACCTCCGCACGCAAGAATTTTTTTAATTTTCTCCACATTTCTTTTACATGTTTTACCAAATATATCTTCAAGAACATATCTTCTATCATGTACTTTTCGAATGACTTTAAATGGTCCATCGTATCTCCCTTGATCTTTTGTTCCAGATTCTACTTTTACCAATACCTCATCCCCTGGAAAGAATTGTCTTCGCGTAATAGCTTCCTGGTCCCAGAACGACGGAATTGTCGTTCAATTTGTCAGTTTGTGTTATGATGATATGGACTGGAGAATCTAATTTCGAAATTCTGTTTCTCTGCAAACTCTCTCATCTTTTTTGATTCAAAAACCTTACCGCAATCCACATTTATTGCCCTTGGAGAACCAATTTTCAGTATCTAATTCCGCATTATTCCTTTTATTATCGACTCTTCATCTTGTTTCGATATTGCTAATAACGTAATGTATTTACTGAACTGATCAATGATGCCTAAAATATATTTCTTTTTCCCAGAAGTCTCTTTCAACGGTCCGCAAATATCCACATAAATGCATTCAAAAACATCGGCAGCTTCTAATTTTATCGTGTTCTCTTTTGTTTTGTTCTCATATGTTTTATACTTTTGGCATGATTCACAACTACGTACAATCACTTTGATCTTACCTTTCAACTTGTCAAAATCCTTAGAGTATTTTAAATAATACTCAAATTTTCTTGTACCCGCGTGAGCCAACATCCGATGGGTTTCCCAGATAATATAAAAATAGTTATGATCTCGATATCCATGGTTTTCCAACTTTTTAGTTGAATCGAAAATTTTTGTGCAAAGAAGAAAAGGACATAAAAATACAATGGTAACGTCCTTTTTTCATTTATGACCTAAGTACCTAAGGATTATTGTTTATGATCTATTTTAGTATTATTTTAGAAGCTTAGAATATAAATTTTTATAATTTAAAGAAAAAATCGAAACTCAATCGAAACCTTAAAGCAGCATATTTAAGGTACATATGTCTCTGAAGAATTTCCGTCTCTAGCTATAATATTTAGAGAATTGTCTATCTGTCAAAAGAAGATGACTTTGTGGTTTCATCTTCTGATACAACATACAATGCACGTGTCTTTATTTTTTCTCTCTTTGCTTCCTCGTGTTGCATCAAACATTGAGTACACGTATCACATTCATCTTTGACAGCAAATCAGCATTCGTGTGCGAAGATCCTTTTCGAAATTCTAACTTCATATCCAGGCTACTCAGATAGTTAATCCACGTTTGAAACTGCGATGTAATTGGCTTCTTAGTGTTCAGCATAAACGTGATTGCTTTATGGTCGGTACGCAAAGTAAACCATTTACCATACAGAAAATGTCTAAAATGGTTACAAAAATAATACATAGCAAGCTGTTCTTTTCTTGTAACACAATAGCCCTTCACGTGACTATTCAATGATCGCGATCCATAAGCTACAACTCTTTCCTTTCCTTGATCGTCCTTCTGGGCTAACACGGCTCCAATGGTGTCGAAACTAGCATCCGTATCTAGAATAAAATCTCTTTTCATGTCAGGAAAACACAATACCGGGCTTGTCATTAATACATTTTTCATCTCATCGAATGCTAACTCTAGCTCGCTTGTCCAATTCAGTTATTTATTGTTATTTGACCCGCATAATTGTTCTAATACTCTAGATTTCTTTGCATACTCTTTTATAAATCGTCGATAATAATTACAAATGCCCAAAAAACGGCGTAAGTTTTTAACACACTTTGGTTTCCCAAACGTTATAATTGCTTCAATCTTGGACGGGTCCGTTTTTACACCGTCTTCGTTAATTATATGTCCTAGGAATTTTATTTTCCGTTTTAACAATTGACATTTTTCTGGGTTCACCCGCAATCCTGATTTCCTAATATTGTCTAAAACTTGATTCAAAACAATATAGTGTTGCTCACGATCTTTTGTGTATACAAAGATATCATCTAAGTGGCACCCTTGATTCCTCCGACTACCTTTGTCATCCTCTCTTGGCAAGTTCCAGGTACAGCCGCTATACCACACGTCATACGAGTAAAACAATACTGTCCTTGCTTTGTAGAAAAGGCCGTTTTCTCTTGAGATTCTTCGTCCAGCTCATCCTGATAATAAGCATTTCCAAGGTCAATCGAGCTAAAATACTTTGCACCTCCTAAAGCATTCAACATCTCATCAACATTGGGCAATGGAAAAACTTGTCTCTCCGTTATTGCATTTAAACGCCTAAAATCCAAACAGATACGAATATCTTTCTTCTCTTTTTTCCACACACAAATTAATGGTGTGTTCCAAGGTGAATTACACTTCCGAATGATATTATTATCATACAATTTTTTTATGGTCTCAATGATTTTTTCTTCAAGATGCATTGGTTGACGAAAATTTTTTAAATTAATTATATTTTGAATCAATTTAAATGTTTTGCTCTGATTTTAAAGAAAAATTTTAATCAACAGACAACAATTTATCAATATCCACGATTCTGGAATGTATTTGAAATTTTTAATAATAAGA
Organism: Girardia tigrina; assembly: GCA_001938485.1. NCBI lineage: Eukaryota > Metazoa > Platyhelminthes > Tricladida > Dugesiidae > Girardia > Girardia tigrina. Next base: position 4,057 of record MQRK01079954.1, read on the forward strand.
TGTATTGCTAAACTAGTACATCTGATATCCCATTTGTCAGCCATGAATACTTCTGCCTGATTCTGAATGACCTCTAACAGTTTTGAATCTACTTTACCTATGCAATCTAACGCTCTTTTTAACCTCTCTTCTGGCCTTATCACTCTGCCGAATTTCGCCTCGATGTTACACACACTTCCACGTGCTTCCCTTGATGCATTATTGTTTTTAGATTCGTTCCTTTGTAAGGAATAACCGAAAATTTTCATGAATACTATACCTCCTATCAGTTCAAGAACCACACTCTCCACAACAATAAATGGTACTGCTTTCCTTGTTTGACATATATCTACTTCTACCTCTATTTTACCCAATACTTTCAATTTTCCATCGTTGGCACCTCTCAAATTGATATCGCATTTTTCTAACACCAAATTATTCAAATCTTGATAATACTTCTTACTCATAACATTAACACTTGTTCCTGTATCCAACAAACACTCCCACTGTTTCCCCTGAATTTCCACTGTAACGCTCGGACGCCCCTTCATTTTACTATAACATATCTCTGATTTCTGATCCTCAATCAACGCGTTAACATAGAATACTTGCTCAAAATTATTTTTCACAAATCCATAGACCTTATTCATCGTTTGCGCATCCAGCTCGCATCCGAATTCGTGGGAATTATTTTCTAAGATCAGTGGCACTCGGCTCCCACCAACTCCCCCAATTGGCGGAGCCCAGTCGTTTGGGTACGTCTTATCTTTTTTTTCTTTATTATCATCAAATGTGCGTTCTTCATCTTCGTTCATCGTGTTGATTTTAAATTTTCGATCATTGTTCTGCATTCTCGATATCTTGACAGAATATCAGCATTCGTGTGCGAAGAATCTTTTCGAAATTCTAACTTCATATCCAGGCTGCTCAGATAGTTATTATTCTGTCTGCTAGAGTTCACCAAACATGCGGCTGCTTGATGCCCATTCCGGTCACATTTTTCACAGCGTATCTCTGAACATTGAGTTCGCCTATGTCCCTTTTTTCCGCACAAGAAACAAACCAATGGCTGTCTGTTAGGACCTTTTCGACTGATGTGCCCAGTCTCTTTACAATTCCAACACTGCACAGGTCTTCTTTGTTGACAATTTCTGCTGAAATGTCCTGGTTGCTGACAAGTATAGCATTTGGACTCCGTTAATACCACTCTTGAGAGTTGTTTTCTCGGCTGAGTCTGATTTACCCATTTTTTAGTTACCTCAGGAGCCCTGTTGTTTTGAACAACATCTTGATAACTTCGGACAGCATTGATCCTGCTCTTCATTTCGTGGTTTATTTCGTCTACGAGTGCAACAAACTCGTATATTTTCTTGACACTATTTAATTTCCGTAATTTAATTTCACGAACAACATCTTCATCATCAATAAAATGAATTAACATTTGAGCTTTCAGTTCTTCTTCCTCGAGTCTATGCGACAACGCATTTTTTACCAGCCGGTCTACTTTTTTGAAAAAAATCTGTGCGTTATCAGCACCTTTGCGATAACTCAACAGTTTTTCCCAATCCGTCGTGGCGGCTTTTGGCTTCTCAAACGCTAGTCTGAGCAAATCCTCAAAATTATCAGCTTTACCAGCTGTGTTCTCATATGCTTCCAAGAGATCTTCATATATCATGGAGTAAATACATGTTTGCCATTTCTTTTGATTAATTTCAGCTGCTTCAAAATATGTTCTGCAGCGAGAAATAAATTTCTCTGGTCTTCTCCGATCTGGAACATGTCGGGAATCAGTGGGTTCGTGATTGAATCCGCTAGCGCTGCCACCATGTTAGGTTGGGAATTATCATCCATTCTAAATCAAAAAGAAATTAAGACTTGCAAAATTTTATTAATCTACAAAAGGTTAAATTTATTATTTAAACAAATTTTCATTTTTTTATTTTCTTTTTTTTAATTCTATTTTCCATTATTTTTTTTAATTCGATTATAATTCGAAATTTTTAAAAACCAAAAATCTTATTTCCGAAAATTAAAAAATTAACAACGAAACTCTCATACACAAAGCATACAGTAAACGTCAAAAACTTCACCCAACTATTTTAGGTAACAACTTAAAATGAGGATAATAATCACATTATGACATGTTCAAGTCCATTAATACTCAAGTCAAATCAAACGGAGATTTAGTCGACGAGACTTTAGTGAAAGTTTGTTTAGTACGTCTGTAACACTTGGAGGGAGGTCCCGATGGATTACAGCAGTGCCAATTCATTCATCTGCGTTACTCTACAGCTCTACTAAAGCTGCTTAATCTTCACATGGTGTGCTTCTGGAATTATATCTGCAAACGCTGTTTGGAGCACTGTCTGTCTTTTTAACAACATCAGGGGGGTTACAACCCCAAAAACCCCCTTCCCTACGCCAATGAATAGACCCATCTAAATTAGAAACAGTAAAGACATTTGAAAAACCGAAATGTGTAAAGAATCTAAGAAGTTTCTTTGGAATTTGCAATTATTACAGACGATTTATTAAGGACTACGCAACAAACCAAGACATTGTAACAACTGTGTGGATTGAACAAGAAGAAATTGTTATGGACAGATGCATGTGATGTAGCATTTAGAGACATGAAAGAGGCTTTAACTTCAAGTTTCACTTTTGGATTCATAATATCAAGAAGTAGAATTTATTTAATATTTACAATCTTTTTAGAATACTTAAACAAATTAATAATCACAACTTTCCCCTCTTTTATAATTCGTTATTTACTTTCTTAATCCACTCAATTCTTCGACAAATTATGCTTCCATCTTTCAGATTCTGCAGTTCCAATTGGTGTGGCGATATATGTCTTAAAATTTGGTACGGTCCATCGAATGGGAAAGTGATCTTTCTCAGTTTTGTAGGATCTTGTTTTACAAAGACTTTCTGACCATCCTCGGAATGTCGATTTGTTCTTTTCTCTCTCTCCCAATTTTCCATTCGTCTTGCTGCTTTCTCTAAATTTTCTCTTACCTTCATCTTGATCACGTTGCTCTCTTCCGTTTTAGCTATTCCTGCTGTCGCATGTAAGTTTATTTTTCTACCAAACACAACTTCGAAGGGCGAATATCCGGTCGTACTCTGAACTGTTGCATTTAGACAGAATTCTATCTTCGGAACAATTTGTCACCTTGATCGTTTGCCTGTGTCTCATCTGCTTGTTACTATCACGTCTCTCACTGTTCGAATAGTTCTTTCTGCCAACCAGTTTGATTGATGTTGAAATAGGCTACTAAATCTTTGTTCGATTCTAAATTTCCTGCAAAAATCTTTAAATTATCCGCCAGACAAACATTTTCCATTGTTGTTAATATTGTTTTTGGCTTCCCATATATATATCCATTTTATCAACACAAATCGAACTATAATGTCTTCGTTTTGAGTTCTAATCTCTGTCAAAGAGACCAATTTCGAAAACTGGTCCACCATGACCAATAGATATGGGTACATGCTATTCTTGTCACCCAAATATGCGATATCCATCACGGCTTGCTCTAAAAACTCGTCACTTCTTATTGGAATCAACTTCTTTTTTGTTTTTTTCACTTGGAATATTTCTGCGTATACATTCCTGACATTCTCCTATAACGATTTTCACCTCTTTCGCTAAATCTGGTAGCATAAAATGATTTTGGATATACCTCTTTGTCTTTTTGATACCTACATGACATAAATCTCTGTGTATTTTACTCTAAATCTCTTCTAATTTGCTTTGGAACCAATGGTAACACACAATTTCCTTCTTGCCAACCCCATAACCCATTCTGATCAACTAATTGGTCTTTTAGTTGTAGTAACTCCTTGGGGATTTCATTCTTTTCACCCTCTGCCATCTCTTGTATTTGTAAAGCGAAAAATTACAGGCCCAGTGGTCCAAAACATCTGGTGACTCAGAGTTAAAGCGTATTAAAAGGTAATAAGCGATGACTTTTGAACAAGCTCTCCTTTTGTGGTTTACTCAGCAGCGTTCCAAAAATGTTCCAAGGAATGGACCACTTCTCTCAACCAAAACAAAGCAATTTGCTGAAAGTCTTGTTATTGTTGAGTGTTAGTTGTGTTTCTATTAAAACTGACAAAAGATGTCTGATTTTATTTTATAAAAATATATTTATATATTTACAATTGATTACAAAAATTAAAAACAAGGTGTTTAGTAAAAAATACGTTTTATTTGACCTTTGGTAGATTTTATATTAGAATACCGAGAGCCTTTAGCGACAACTCGAGAAACTGTAATTTTAGAACTAAATTTCACACTTTACAGTGTGGTTATATATTAATATGAATATAATAATTTTTCAATAATATTAATCTTGGCTAATTACTTTTTCAGTAATAGTTGATAGCCTTTTATTTTTCGTGCTTATCTGTCTCTCGAACCAATTTCGCACTAATTTATACCGATACAGCACTCACTGAAATCGTGATTAAAATGATCAAATCGTGATTAAAATGATCACTTGAAGTTGAAATTTGCACCGAAAAAATTTCAATTAACGATGACCTTTTTATATAACTTCTTTTTTTTAATTAATTTAATTAAATATTTTATTTATTTATATAAAAATATAATTTTATATTTATTATCATAAATATTCCATCTATGAAAAATATAATTATTTGTCAATATTTATTAGTTTAAACAAATACATATCAATTTTAAGATAATACCTCAACAGTATGAAATAATTCAAAGGAAGTAATGGATACATCGAGAAGTTTCAAAGGAGACACGGACTAGTTTTCAAAGCCATGTGTGGAGAATCTACATCAGTAGATACACCGGCTGCTGAAAGCTCGGACAAGAACATCCTTCCATCTTATCTACATCGCTATTCGCCTGAAGACGTATACAATGCTGATGAAACAAGTCTCTTCTATGAACTGCTTCCACCCCACACTCTTGCCTTCAAAGGAGAAACATGTTCTGGGAGAAAGAAAAGCAAGGTTCCTCTAACAGTGCTAGTCTGTGCAAACATGAGTGGAACAGATAAAAGAAAGTTATTGGTGATTGGTAAGAGTCAAAATCCTCGATGCTTCAAAGGTTTGAAAAAGTCACAGTTACTTTTTGACTACAAATGTAACAAACGAGCTTGAATGACTTCATCAATCTGGACTGAGTGTTTGCACAAGTTTGATCAAAAGATGAATACATCTAACTGCAAAGTTCTTATTATTGTAGATAATTGCAGCAGTCACTGTATACCAATGGGACTTGCAGCTGTAGAACTGGTGTATCTTCCACCAATCACCACCTCAATAATCCAACCCTGCGATCAAGGCATTATTCTTTCACTGAAACCACATTATTGTCGACGCCTACTTAATCGCCTTCTAATTTGGATTGATGCACAGAAGGATTATTTACAGTTCAAATTCAGCATCCTGAACGCCATATAACTATGCAGCAGATCATGAGATGATGTTTCATCAGCAACTGTAATAAACTGCTTCAGACATGCAGGTTTTGTTTCTCATCACCATATAACTAGTGATTCACTTGAAAATCTGGAAATGATTGGTAGCGACGAGGTGCGCCACCTATTTGACTACTTTCGGCGTGAATTTCCATCAGTCATTCATGATGCTTCTAGCGAAGACTACATCAACGTGAACGAAATGGCTCTCACGGAGGAAATAATTACTAACGAGGACATTCTTAAACAAACAAGAGTTGTAATGCATACATTAATTTTTTATTTTACGATTTCATCAGGTACGCTCGACAAAGGAGCGGCAATTGACATTATTAATATTTTACGTTCCTTTTGCAACTAGTGGGGGATCGATAGCCTACAAATTGATGAACTTGAACAAATTATTGGTCAACAACGTGCAACTTTTCAGCAGCAGACAAAAATCACAGATTTTTTTCTTTTTATGACATTGTATTACATTTAATGTCACCCTCATTCTGATCAGTACTTGTGCTGCCATTGTTAAATAAATAATTCACAAAACTTTTTTTTATCTTTTAATCACTTAGTATTATTTTATCACTTACAAGAACATGAAATTTAATTAAACTATCGAGGGTTCCCAATTACAATTAAATTAGCGAATACCTATCAACCTGGCCTCTGATATCACATAGAAAAAAAGACTTACCGTTATTTAACGAAGTATTTTTTTGGTCCCTTCCACTTCGTTAAAGAGGTTCGACTGTACAAAAACTGAAGAACAGCGAGGGATTTCAATTGTAAAGGAATATTTTTATTTTAATAAATTTTGTACTCGGCTCTTTTTCCTTTTTGGTTTCCCTCACACGAGAAGCGTATACGAGGCCACTTCACATGCATAAGTCGTATTATACATTGCGGTAAATACAAAAAATCAAAAACCCGCATTCCTTTACAACAACCTAATAAAAGAATGTTTTTATGTATAGAAGAAGATGTTTATGTATAAAAGAAGATTAATAAGGTAAATTAGAAGTTTTATATTGTAATTTTGAACTTATTGCTCACTTATTGCGTACATCTACTCACGTCTTTGAAAATGTTTAAATCTGACTATTCATATATAGGTCCCTATCTATGTGCATCAGTAGAATTTTCATATTTTGTTTCTATCCATTTCTAAAACCTATGGGCAATATACGCCACTTTGCACTATAAAACAACATCTCGATAATCGATAATTTTTTTTGAATAATTCTTAATTGTGGTATTAATAAATTTTTGGTGTTAATGAATTACAATATTGATCAAGAACCCAACATGTCGACCATTGCCAGCAGCTCCGAACAACTAATTTCGTGGCTTATACCAGACAAATTTAGGCGACAAAATAATGTGGAAACATTCATTGCGGCTTGCGCAAGATACTTCAAAGTGGCCTAGGTATCGGAAAGTATGCAAGAGATTTTGGTAATTGGTTTATTGTCACACGAACTCGCACCAATATACGAAAGTGTGGGTCCCGAAGTGAAGGGATATGAAGCCCGCTTACGACAAGTTTTTCAGACAAAAAGCACGTTAATAAATGATTTAATAGAAGCGGTAAACTTCGAGAGATCTGGAGAATCAGTGGAGGAATTCTTCATTAAAGCAAAAAAGTTGGCGGCAAAATTTATGAAGCATGAGTGGACAGAGACGGAGGTAGAGAAATGCCTTCTGATTCATGCGTCAAAAGATAGTTACGTGAAGAAAGAAATCAGATTTAGAGATGTGAAAGAATTAGCAGAGGTGAAGAACGTCATTAGGAAAGTAGACGAAGTCCGGAGAATGGAAAAGCCGGTGCACGCAATACGACCAACATATAGAGATGTGGTCAAAACAGGCACAACGATGGAAATGGCAACAAAAAATATGATGAGGAAAGGAGATACCTTCGGAAGACAATCTTCGATGCAGAACAATATCACATGTTGGAACTGTAAGGCAGTTGGACATAAGAGCTTTGAATGTAAACGTCAGAGGAAGATCACTGCCATGCATGTGGGGAAGAAGGTCATGTGCGACGAGAATGTAAAAAGGTAAGATGTGGAAGATGTAACAATCCAGGACATAGAGCTGAGGAATGTTACACGAATCTGAATAAACGATACCAAGGAAGAACGGATTATCAAAGGAAAACCGAAAGAGATAGCCGAAAATTCTCAGATTCACAAATGAAAAGTCCAGGAAATCGGAACTCAGACGACTACAGAAGAGTATTCGAAAAAGGAAGACAGATGGCGATGATGGAG
>MQRK01080039.1:0-17123 GCA_001938485.1 Girardia tigrina
GAAATGTGCGGCACAATGTGTACTATCGATTAGCACTTTTAAAATATCGATTAGCACATTTGGGCACTGTGCAGCAATCGATTAGCACTTTTTTCTTCGGTCCTTAGTTACGGGGTGACAGTTGCTATGGAGACATGAACCGTTACCATGGTTACAACCGCCTTGGATCACTGTATCCGTTGCTAATGAGAAACGTCCCTTGGTTACCGTCACTATGGTAACCATGACCTTGGTTACCGTCACCAAAAAAAAAAATAAAAAAAAATAAATAAAAAAAAACCGTTGCCATGGTAACCGCGACCGTTTCTAGGGTGATCGCGACCGTTGCTAGGGAACCGTGGACCAATCAGAAGTGTTTTTAGGTAATCGCGACCGTTGCTAGGGTGATCGCGACCGTTGCTAGGGTGATAGCGACCGTTGCCATGGTAACCGCGACCGTTGCTATGGTAATCGCGACCGTTGCCATGGTAACCACGATAACAGGTTTCCTGGGGGGGGGTGTAGGCAGAATGCCCATTTTCTCCCTACTAATATACCTATAATACATAAAAAAAACTAGAAAAAACTTAAATAAGTTATTAGTTAAAATCGATATTATTAATTAAACGAAGCAAAATAATATAATATCTTTATGCTAATGAAAAATGTACTATTGGGTGTCAAACATTCAGGATTCGTTGTAAGAATATTTTAATTCTTGTCAATAGAAAACGGATGAATAAAAACGAGTCAAACATACCAGCATTGGTCACTTCCATAATAAAATCTATATGACTGCATCTTTAAACGCATCATTTTTGCGATCTTATTTTAACATTACTTGTTTTTTATAAGCGCATTATTTATGAGTTTATAATTCTTGTAAACATTGACCAACAACCCAGCATCAAAACCGGTAGAATTTTGCCGGAGCCGAAAACCGGTACATGCCTAGTAATAACGTAATTGGGATAAAAATTTAACCTGTGGAACAATTTGTAAATATAGCAATATATTCTATGATATATTCTTTTACACATTACACCGATTATTTTAATTATTTTGTCTTAATGAATGAATGTATAAAAAGAAAATAATTCTTTTCATTATGCTAAAAGAAACTCAAAATTACAAAAAAGCATTTTCATACACTATTTTATTGAAAACCAATAATTATTTCAATTTTATTTCTTTTCTTTCCTAATAATGCATATTTAATTGAATAATTTTATTAGTGATATGATGGATGAAATCCACTACGTTCTTCGAGAATCAGTCGAAAAGAAACAAGAAAATGTTAGGAGACGTAAAAGGAAAGACAGTTTAAGATTATATATCGTGAAAATATTGGCTCTTCTGGCATATAATGGAATCTTTGATTATAGGTATTGTTTTTTTTCTGTTTATTAAACATTTATTATTTCATAAATATAATATTTGTTGTATAATGTTCTAGTCACATATTTTATCTCTAATAGAAAACTAAAAACATAATTAATACAAATAATAATATTATACGGAATTAATATTAGTCACAAAGATCGGGTTTATTTAAATGTCTTCGTTATCTGCATATTCCAGGAATCTAAATTAGATCTTCCGATGTAGCTTGAAGACAATGAATATTATGCTAGCGATTTGGAATATTTGATATTTCCTCCAATGATTTGCAAAGTGATCGAAATATAATATCACCTTCTTACAATCTTTTCAGTCTAATGTAAATTTATTAAGTTAAAACACAAATATATTAATATAGCATTTTTACAATGAAATTGAACTTTTGCAAAATGGAATGGATATTCTTTCGATTTTTTATTTATTCGATCATTCTCTCAAAAAAAACTTTGAACTTTTTGTAATAGTTCAATTCCAATTTGCAATAGTTCAATTGAATTGTAAAAATGCTAAATAAGATGTGCTTTTTTACTAAAAACAAATTTATAGAATTAATATCTATTTATTCAATTATTTAAAATAAAACAATGTATCAGACAAAACATTAATATGTCTAGGGGTCGGTTTAAAAAATAATTGCACATATATTTCAATTTCAAAAAATTGAGCTTTGCATCGTGAGAAATAAACAGGACTGTGATCAGAGTTGCTCGCGCAGTGTCAGTATCCCGTTTATTATAATCACACTGTGATGATACTCCATATGACGCGCGTAAGCCTGTAATGACAGACTCCCCGTAAACATGTGTTGCCAAATGATAAAATAATGATGATTAAAGATAGTGAAATAACATCAATAAATTTAAAATTAACCTTGGCGAAAGATGCGTTTCACTTTAACAAATATGAAATTAGAAATTCACTTCGTAATTACGATTACACTGCCTCATTATTTTGTATCGGCATATAAATTGCTTCGAATACCTTGAATAGAAACACATTTAATATGCATTCAGTAGGCAATTTAAGGGTTATTCCTTGTCAGAGTAAGGGTAGGTCAAATTTGTTTCAAAATAATTTTTTATTGTCTTATAATGTCTCGTTTTCTTATTGAGTTATGTAGGACAGAATATTTAATTTTAACTTTGTAAACAAGTGTCCCAAATGAGGGAATATCATTCTGTAAATCAAATGTCCTCGTAATCGTATCCTGTGTATGGCATTATATTAAAGGGTTTAACTTCAAAATATGACTTTTAGAAAGAAAATATTCTTCCTAAATAGCACAAATAGTATTATGCTGAAATTTTCATATGACTTATCGTAATAAGAGTAACGTTTTAAAATTGTTTTTCAATCAACGTCATTGTGCATTTATAAATATTGAAAATGTCTTAAAACAAATAGTCCACTTAGTTTCTTTCGTAACACGTGTAGAGAAATATTTCCTAACCGAAAATTCTTGTGGCTACAAACTCTTGTAACAATTTATATCGCGTTTTCTTTTTTTCAGATTTTTGTTCCTTTTAACTTATGAAAAAACAAGATTTTCATTATTTTGAATAGGTCATTTTTAAATGACTCCGAAGGTAATAAGTTTTATGACTTATAACTTACATAAAATATTGTAAATAAGAGACATGATAAGAAGTGATGATTATAGTAGTGATTATATTATTATTTAAAAATATTTGAATACATCAAAATCGAAGCTAGTTTTTGAAAGTTTGAATGCTATTGCTCAAAAATTGAAGGTCTACGTATACCAATATTTCTTTGATTAGTAATTCGAAACTTATAATGATTCTTGTATTATTTTCATAAGACTGATGTCGTAAATAACCTTTAAAAAGTATTATGATAAAAATAACTGGGCTTTTGTTTACCTTGGTCAGGATTGATATTTTTTACTTCAAGACGCCAATATATTGGGACAGGAATGCCCCAAAATTAGAGTAGTATATAAGTTTGTGATGATCTTTATGATGGGATCGTCATATTGTGTTGACATATAAATTAGAAAGTATGACTTATTATTAACCAAGTCCTATATTGTACTGAATCATTTAATATTTTGAATTTCTTATCTTTATTATAAATACTGAATGTTTTATATTTAAATATTCTTGTAGTGAAGATCAAATAAGTCAATTGGCAAATATTGTCGACTGGTTGGAACAGTTGAAACCTTATCTTATTCAAAGCGATATATCTGTTAATATGACGTCAGATTTATCCATATCCATTCTGAATGAGACTCGACTTCATTTCTGTCGACTACTTCAATACATCATTCTTCATGCTCCGAGTTCGTATTGTAATGCAATTTGACAAGAATTAACATTTGATCTTTTTATAGAAGACAAACGACAAAATTTGTTTTCCGAAAACTTTAAACAAACAATTTTCCTGATGATTGCAAATTGGACCGGTAGTTTCATAAAACCATTGTCAAAGAAAAAAATGTTTTTTTATTATTATTAATTTTTTGGGATTTATTTATATTTTTTAGTGTTAAAAATATGGAATTGAGTAATTATAAAGTTGAGAATACCGATAAATTAGCAAATGAATTATGTTATTCGGCCATTACAACAATGTGTACTTTAATTTGCTGTGGACAGATTTTTGATTCACAAGCCTTACAAGAAGATGGATATATACTTCCGTGGCTACTCAATATCATCAATTCAGGAGATGAAAAGGTAAGATACACTTGTGATTATATTGGTTTAATATAATTCATATACGTTGTTCATTCAAACATATCTCTAGATACTAGTTCTCTGATTTTGTGGTATTGATAACACTTAAGTTTTTATTTTAACGCACTAATTATATTTCATAAAGCAGATTTTTGTGTTATCTTTATTTTATATTTGAATTCCAGGCACGTGGACACTGTAGAATACTGAAATGTTATAAAATTTCATTTGTTGTTTAATAAGAACAAAAAGAAAATATTTCGTGCTACGGCATATGCTTATAAAGACAGTTTACCTTTGAAATTAGAAATATATAAATGAATTTCTGAATTTAAGAAAATTAGGCAGTGTATACATCATGAATTTTTAAAAGTTGGTCGGCCATTGTAGATTTTCGACGACAGAATGTCAAAATATAAGTCATTAATTTGACAGTACAGCTGTATTTATGTTTCAGGGTGAACTGAAAAGCTATGTATTTCTGTTGGTTTATGCCAAAACATCACTTTCAACTTATATGAAGTTGTGATAAATTAATTAATTAATTAGTAAATTAATTAAAATTTCTTACAAGAGAAATGAAAGTGTGTAATTCAAAACTTTCAAATTTGAACTTTGTAATCGTTATTGTGATACGCTTTTTCGAATAACATTACTCAGTATTTTATTTCTCTAACTATTTGTTTACCAGAGGATAAACGTAATTTAATAACCGGTTTTTCTCGAATATAAAACAACGCTAAATATAATCATTTTTGTGATTATATATTACTCTAATATTATCACATAATATCTCTAATATTATTACTCTAATCTTATACATTACTCTAATATCCCCATTTCAGCTATACAAGATTAGGATTTCACAACCTTTGAGCATCCGCTTTACAGCCCATTTCTTTCGCAAACAGACCAATTTAGTAATACACCTAAAATGAAAAAGGGAGAGATATATATCAATAATGATAATGACTTCTAAAAGTTGTTTAAAGAGTTATTTAATAAGTGTTACGTTACCCAAAAAGTTGCTCCAGAGGGCTGCCATAATAATGGTTTCAGTGCTTTGCCTATTTTTTTTTATTATTTAGAAGCTAATCATGATTCGAATCATACTTTGAAGGCAAATGTTTCGATCCAATTCTTTTAAAACTCTAGTTAGAAAAAATGACGATTTTCAATAAACAAAATTTGTTTCTTTTAAATCGGCAATGTTTTCAAACAATCAGCACAAAATACACGAAATTTGAATCAAATTCCTGACACAAAATGTCAAAAATCAATCAGTCAAATTATTTCAAATTTTTTAATTAATCTCAAAATTAATAATTTAAGTAGAGACAATCAAAATCGTAATAGTGAGAAACAATTTAAACAAATTTCGAAATGAACAACTTACTCTGATTTGCTGACCAATCGACTCAATCGCCACGAAATAGATACACTAAATCAATCCACCGAACAAAGAAGACTTTGTTTGGGTTTTTAAATTTGATTTAGATGAATAATAATAAAATATTGATTAAACTTTAATTATTTAATTTTTATATATATTATTATTGGGTTCGTGATTAAGATCAAGTTTCATGATACTAAAAATTTATTTCTAAAACACATTACATTTTACAAACAAATTTATGAGGAACAAAGTTTTTAATTTGCGTCAACTAGATTTTTACAATTCTTAATATAAATACCAATGTATATAATTTATATACATTTACGAATAAATTGAAATAAAATTGGCAAATTATTAAAATCAAAATTCGAAAGCCAATTAAAAATATTTATTAATTTCGACGGTTTAACCGTCATCGTCAGAACAAATGAGGCAGTTAATGATTATGTAATCAGTACATCATTTAAAAACTCTCAACAAACGCCACATACATTGGAGAGACTTCACGTCATCTCTGTAAGAGAATCCAGGAACACAGTCGCAATGAAGGTGGAAGTAACATTGCAGGACATAGAAGACATTGTAAAGGAGTTAACTTCACAACACTTTAAAATTCTGTGCACTCAATTAAAAATTATTGGGAGAGTGACATGTGAAGCGTTATATATAAGATCTTTGGATCCTAAAATTAACGTTCAATCTGCACTCTCTTCAACTTTGTTGAGAGTTTTTAAATGATGTACTGATTACGTATTTATTACATAATCATTAACTGCACTATATAAGTAAATTTCGTTTGAAAAATCATTTGTTCTGACGATGACGGTTAAACCGTCGAAATTAATAAATATTTTCAATTGACTTTCGAATTTTGATTATATACATTTATACAAATTTATTATAAAAAATAAAAAAAGGTCATAGAAATTATTAAATTATAAAATTTTGCCAATAAAATTTACTGGAATTCTTTCAATATTTTTATTGATTTTTATATTTTATTTCACTATAGTATTCTAAAAATATTAAAAATTATTATTTATCATAATATCGAAATATTGTTTAGGAAAGAATTACAAACTTTTGATTAATGAGATAAAAGAATTATATATTAAAGTGTTTTTAAGACTTAATTTTTAATAAATTATCATTACCAATTTTTGGTTAATGTATTGTTTTATAGGACAAAAACATTCAGAAATAAAATATTTTTGCCAGGTGGCTATATTTTCTTAAATGAATGCCAATTTAATAATTCCACAAAAATAATTGAATAATAACCGACAGATTAATTGAGTTGGCGAGCATTGAAGATGAAGAAGAATAATGAGATTATATGATAAAAATGCATATGGCGGACGAATTATATTTAAGCAATATATAAAAATAAATTTCCAGCAAAGGAAATTGATTATTAACAATAATATTCAAGAATTCTGAATTGACAAGAATTTTTAAAATTATAATAAATATAATAATGTTATAAGAATTATAATATAAATATCTGACAATAAAAGGTAAATTCCCGATTGACAAAAGAGAATATATTGTGCATTAATTAAAATACAAAAATGGTACTTTAAATATTGTTTTGTGGGAATATTTGTTTTATTGAAATAGTTTGTTTATTTATTCTTGGAAATAGGAGAGTCTTATTGAGTATTCTCTGTAATTATTTATTCACATTTATTTATTCTGCCATTTGTCACTTAATAATTAAAATGATTTTCTAGTTAATGAATTTATATATATATAAGAATAATCCAAGTTAATTTTTTAAGAAGACAAAAGAGTTAGAATAATGAAACTGAATTATTTTTATATTATACAATTATTTGAAAACTATTTTTAAAAGTCGTATGAAATTACAGGGACATCAGTTTGATGCAAATAAAGTATCATATGTGATATTGATTATTTAATAAAAAAAATGAATATGATTAGAGAATCACTTTCATGGTTTATGATGATTTATTATCAATGCTTCGGAAATAATCCTTTCATAATTTGGGTCATTTATTTAAATTATATTAAAATTTTATCATTATGATATGATCAATACTCTTTCACTCTCTGTATTTGATTTTAAATAAATTAATTTGACAATATCTTCTGTGAAATATATATAAAATCACAATAATAAATCATAAAATACTGTTTATTCGATTAGTGTTTATTCGAATAGTAAGTCAAATAGAATTTTAAGAAATGAAATGAAAATCAATATTTAATATTGCCCAGTTAGAGAGAACAAGAGTTCAAGCGATTTTAAAACATCAAATCCCCGTTGGTTTAAAATTGAGAGTAATGTTTGTAACTAAAAAATATGTTAATTATTTTTCCAATAAATTTAAAACTCATTTACATTGGGTTGTTGCATAAGTTCCCGCCGTTTTTTAAACATTTATTTTCAAAGAAATCAAAGAATTTTAATAACCAAAGTAATGACTCAGTTAATTATATATTTAATGAAATCATAAAATTTTTACAGCAAAAATAATAACACTTCAATCAATTATTTACTCTTCTTCCTATCTTTCCACCAGTTTGTTAATTCCATTTCGCCAGAAATCCTTAGGTCGAGTCTCGAGGAAGTTGTTGAGCCAATTCTCAAGATGATCCTGATTTTCGAAGCTGAGACCCCTAATTTCATTTGAAAGGCAGCGGAAGAGATGGTAATCCGTCGGGGCGAGGTCTGGGAAATAGGGAGGGTGTTGAGGGACCTCCCAATTGAGCTCTTGGAGTGCCATCTTGACAGTTTTTGCGGTGTGTGGTCGAGAATTGTCATGGAGAATGATCACCTGGCCTTGTCGATCCGGTCTTTTTTGTTGAATTGCCTCATTGACTCGATGCAATTGGGCTTTATAGAGATTCTTTTCTACTGTTATGTTCTTTCCATGCATTTCCCAGTGGATTAGACCTTCCCAATCCCACCATACGCAAATCATTCTATTCATCGAGTGCAGGTCTTTCTTGATCCTGGGCTTAGGCTTCTCTCCAGGACTTTGCTTCATATTCACATAGAGACACCATTTCTCGTCTCCAGTGACGTCTCTGTATAAGAAACGTTGCCTGTGGCCATGGGTTCCTTGGTGTCGAGCGAGATTTTGAGCAGCAATGGAAAGCCGCTTATCCTTCTGTTTTTGGGTGAGTTCGTGCGGGACCCAAGCTCCAAGCTTTTGAGTGAAACCCATCAACTGAAGGTGGCGTGAAATTGTCACAAAATCACAATTCATCTTTTCGGCCAATTCTCTGCATGTCTGGCGGCCATCTTCCTTCAAAAGATCCCCGAGTTGGTTCTCGTCTATCTAGATTGGTCTTCCGGAACGAGGAGCGTCGTTGAGGTCGAAATTATCGTGTTTGAACCTGGTAAACCAATCCAGAACAGTTCTCTCAGCTATACCGTCCTCTCCATACACGGCACAAATATCTCTGGTAGCTTCACTCGCTTTTTGACCTCGATTAAAGGCGAAAAGAAGGAGGTGTCGAAAATGCGACTTTTTGTCGACTTGACAATCCATTTTACGGTTCTAAAAAATACAAAAAATAATATAGGCAAAAACGAATCTTGTAGAGCATAGCACGGGCTTTCTAATGGTATGTAACACTTCAAACATCAAAAGTCTTTGTAGAACAAATAGTTTCATATACCAGCGGGAACTTATGCAACAACCCAATACATTAAAGCGAATCTAGTTTATTAATTCAAATGTCACAAGTGCGAATCCGTGTGCATTAGACAGACAAGTCGTCATCTCCAGACTAGAATTGCTGAACATACTATAATTGCTGATTAGACATATATCAATTTTGAGTTATATTAAAAAATTTAGGGCTATATCAATACTCTTATGATAAATTAGTAATTTTTCTTTTAATTGACAAAATATGAATAATTTAAAAACGTTCAAAAGTTAAAATTTGAAAAACATTTTTAAATTTAAAACATTTTTAACTTTTTAAATTTTAAAAGATTTGAAATTTTTTTTATGTATTCCCAAATTTACTGTAGATAACGCACAGATAATACGGTGGAAAAAGACAATTTTTCGAAAAAATTATGGGTGCGGGTCATACATTATTTATTATTTTCAAAAGGAATTTAATGATCAAAAATTGAGATGCGGGCTATCTGAGGTAAATTAGGGTAATAACATTTTAAATTAAATATCGAAATCAAGTTTCGTAATATAATTGAAATAAATTATAATTTAAAAGTATAGAATTTTTGAAAATAATAATTTTGAGCTTTAAATAATTTAAAATACTTTAATTGATTTACAATTGAAAGGTTTTTAATATTTTAGAATAAAGTATTTTTATATATTAAAAAAAATTATTTCAGAATAAGACAAAATTAAAAAAATTAGGAATTAAATACATTTTTTTAATTTTGAATTTTCAAAAAATCAGTCATAATTTAAAAACTAAGATTATTTAAAATATAAATATCGGAGAATTGATTAATTAAAAGAAGATAGAAACTTTTTTAAAATTTGTTTGTAATAAAAATTATTTAATTGTGATATATAGACTGATAATATTGATGTAACTAATAACTCGGTTGTGGTATATGACCAACCAAGAATCAAGACCAAACACTATGCTTAATAATAATTCTACTTAATTATTTTCTATAAGGAAATCCTGTTATTTTTATTACTATTTATTTATGTATCTATTATTTTTCATATTGTATCTTTTAATATTTTATATTTTGAAAATATTTTTTAATCTTTTAATACATTTTTATACGGACGAAAGTATTTGTATTTTATGTAATCAACTGTTTCCAAAGCAAAATTTTTTGATATGAATAATTTAGTTGATGGCTCTGAGTGAAGAAACGATAACATTGCTCTTGGACTACAATTCTGATACTCATACCTTCCTCGACGTAATGATTGACTGTTGCTATAACGGTACTAATTCGACAATGAAAATAGTTTTTCTATCTATTGTCCGAACCTTCAGTAATTAGTAAGTTTTGAAAACACTGACATTTTATTATTTATAAATTATTATTTCAGTCCCGATTATCCATGTGATTATATTTCTGTAATAATTTTGGCTCTTGTTTTTACTTCTAATATTGATACTCAAATAAAAGAAAATGCCTTTCGTCTTCTTCAACTTCTCTATCACCGTTTCTTCATTGACGTATTGTTTTTTTTATTAAATAATTTATCATAATTAATACTTTAGTCTTCATTTCTTTGGCCAGAAAACAATACATTGTCAGAGTCTAGTTCAGATCCAGTTGCCAGTACTCCTGTTATAAATAATGACTCTGGTACCAAACTGTCCATCATCGCTCGATGGAAACTTCTATCAACCTTGAATCAAGATGAGATTTCTAAAGAATTATCTGAAATGCTACCAGACCTTACATTGTCAGTGTTTTCAGGTAATTAATAAATTTTGTTTTCATTTGCATATCAATTAGTTGTCTCTATGCATGATAATCATTCATTAATTTATGTAAATTAATTAATCTTTCGTTATAATTACAAAGATTTTCGTTATTTGAATTCATTTTCTGTTCATTATGTCCAAAAATTCGTTTAGGTTTTTAATTATTTATAGTTTTATTATTGTAAATGAAGTTTTCTGTGAAAATTGGTCCGAAAATTATTTTCTGAAAGCATTAAAATATTCTTTTCCATCTAATTATTCGATGACTCTACAGAAATTATCAACGAATAAAAATAAAATTGATTTTTTTCCATTTCCAATATACATTCCGTATTTTAATGATGAAGAAATGAGAACTCATATGGTAGGATATGTTGCAATGAGGTGGGAAGATCCTCTAATCAAGAAATGGAATTATTCTCTCCCGGAATGGAATGGCTTACAAAGATTTCCTTTGATAAATTTCCAAAATTACCCATCACAATTTCCAAATCTTCAAGGAATAGACACCAGTGTTAGTTTTACAAAATTTACCATTTTATCATTGTATATAGCCTTTTTAAATACTTAAATAATAGTAAATTATAAATAAATAAATTTTATTTATTTAATCTGATGGAATCTGACTTAACAGTAAGTCTTTTTTCCTATCGAAATTTCCTTTCAGACTTTATGTAAAAATATTTTAGATTTAATAATATTTCTATTTTTCTTTCTCCCGGGGAATTCATTAATTATACTGATTAACTTAATCAATTTTGTACTTTATTTAAATAATTGTTTTTCTTCATTGTTATAATTAAGCAATTTTGATGCTGACTGTAACTGTTAAAATGGGATTTTTTTTATTTGAGTCGAAATTTGATTTGAGGAGCGACCTAAAATCATTTCTTTATTTTTATAAATTGAGTCATTTTTTTACATTGCAGGAACTAATTTTCTTTATATTTTTTACTTGAGTATTGAGTGTTTATCGGTTGAATGTTTTGAGTCTTTAAACTCAATATTTTAAATTGATTTTGTTAAGAGAACTCACACGTTTGACAGAACATTTATTACATTCACATTTCTTATCATCTTTATGATGATCAATAGTATTGCTTTCACTATAATCCATCACTCAATTTTCAATACTTCTCATTTTAATCTGAACTATACTTGAGGAAATTATGTTATTAAAAAATATTTAATTTAAATTTTATTGGCTTAAATAAAATATTTCTATAGTCATTTTTAAACATTAATTTGATTTTAATTATTTAAAAATTTACAAAAATAAAATCAATAAAATTATTTAAAAGTTGCAATAATAACAATTAAAAATTTGAATATTAAATCTAAATTTAAATAAATTAGTTTCAGATTATAAGAAATTAAATATTAATAATTCATCTGGTTAGGAGAGGCACAATCCCAAATCAACATACAACATTTAAACATGCAAACACTACAAAAAACAAATTCACACCCCAAATTCCTCACAGATTTTATGTTTATTAAACAGTAAAATTGATTAAAATGGCTGTATATTATGTAGAAAAATATATATTAATAAGAAAAATTTATTATTTTTTACGTATTATAGACTGTAACCCTATATGTTCATTCGAATGGAATCATCACGTACTGGGCTAAACTTGACCAATCTATCGAATGTTTTAGGTTAACAGATTTTGAATATCCCATGGAAAAGTTTCAATGTGATCATGAATGGATGTTGGTTAAAGGAGAATCTTTTAATTTGATATGTAACAGTAATATATTTGGCTTTCAATTTGATTGTAAAAGTTATTTTAATGGATCTTCCAGCTGGAAATCTTATATGGTTAATCGACTAAAAGTATGGGACATTGATGTTAAGACATCATCTTTAAGTAACCCTCCACGAATTTCATTTTCTGTAACATTCAGTCGAAAAAACGTTAATGAAGAAGTAATTGACTATGGAATAATATCATATATTAGTGTTATCCTGGTTTTACAAATGATTATTTTACCAAATCGCGAGGAGCGATTATTTGTCGCTTTTATAACATTATTAAATCTACTTTTCGGTTTGGATAGTTTAGAAAAACTGGTGGCCATACGGGAGAATCCTGCTATTAAAATAATGCAATACCATAAATCATTGATCATGATCCAATTATCCATCTTGATTGAGTCCGCTTTGGTTTATCACATATTAAATCTAAAAACTCGTATTCCAGTGCCTGATTTGATTTCTGTTCTTTGTCGGTGCTTTTCCCATACTCAACTTTCGAATATGATCGTTCTAAATAAAGTTCTCAAAGGTATTCATTATAAAAGAAGAAAACTCGATGATTTTATTTCACCAAGTACAAATGATGACCTAGCTGTTACTAATAATGAGGCTTCTTACTCGGAATTTAATTCAACAGTGACTAAAAAAATAGTTACAACGTTCTATGATGGATTTGATGAAGAATGTGACAATTTGAAAGATGTTTGTGAATCGGAAAATAAAATACCAACAAATGCCAAACGATTCAATTGGTTTTATGTGGCTTTATTATTGGATAGAGTGGTTCTAATAACTGTGGTCTGCACTGTTGTTGCTTGTGCTCTTGTCTTTAAACAATAAATGCTTTTGACTTTATTAATACTAAATAAATGTATATATATATATATAAATTAAAATAATGTCGCCGTTTTTCTAATTTATTAATTAATTGATATTGGTTACACAGTGCCGTCGTCTAACTCAGTGGTGCGCTAACTAGGTGTCGCGAATAGATTTTTGGGAATTGTCAAATTCTAAGAAATTTATTTATCAAGAAAAAAATCAAAATAATACAGAATTGTTCTCGTGTTTTTAAGAATTTGCCAAAGAAAGTAATATCGATGTAAAGTTATTTAAAGACATGTTTTTTGGACATTTAATAAAACTGACAGAAAAATTTTCGAAAAGAATTGAAAAATTTCCAAATAAAGAATTAGGTTGTATTTGCAACCAATTTTAGTTTAATATTTTAAATTCCAATATTACTTTAACTGAAAAAGAACAATTAATGGCTATTTCAAACGACGAAATATTACGAGCGAATCAAAGTTTATTAATTTCGACGGTTTAACCGTCATCGTCAGAACAAATGATTTTTCAAACGAAATTTACCTATATAGTACAGTTAATGATTGTGTAATCAATACGTAATCAGTACATCATTTAAAAACTCTCAACAAACGCCACATACATTGGAGAGACTTCACGTCATCTCTATAAGAGAATCCAGGAACACAGTCGCAAGGAAGGTGGAAGTAACATTGCAGGACATAGAAGACATTGTAAAGGAGTTAACTTCACAACACTTTAAAATTCTGTGCACTCAATTTAAAAATTATTGGGAAAGAGTGACATGTGAAGCGTTATATATAAGATTTTTCAGTCATTTTAAATACATTTTTGTGAACACAAACTCACTCATTATTTTAATTTGATTATTATACCATAAAAATGCAATCGAAATGACCGCAATGACAATATGGAAATAAATATTTAAATTTTTATAACTCTTGTTAACAGTACAATTTTTCAGTACATTTTTCTCACTAATTATTATTTTATTAAAAAGTTTTTTTTATACATCAGTATTTTCAATTTTCTCGACATATTAATTGCTCTCAGTTAGGAAATGTCTCAAACATAGATAGTTTTTTTTGGGTTAGAAAATCACGGAATCGTAGGATGGTCATGACACTTTTGGTTTGAGAACTAATGACCATTCTCTGATTTTGAGGCTCTGTTTGTTGCATTGTCTCAAATTTATAATACTTATAAATCATAATTTTACAATTTCGATTGAATTTTTTATAAAAATTATTTAACATTCAAAATACAAACAAATTTATAGAATAGATGTGAAATAATTCGAGTGAAAACCGGCTTTCAAATGTTCGTCTTCGACTTCAAAATGATTTTGCTTTTATCAAATTTCCATTCAATAGATTTTTGAAAGGCTCTTTAACATAATTGCACTTAATTATAATCACTATTATTTCTATCATATATATTCATATATATATATATATATATATATATATAATTGGTTTGGAATATCGTGAAAATTCGATGTTTGGGACTTATTCTTCCAGTTTAAATATCCTTCCAATAATTTAACAAATCAACCCTTGCATTTGCACATAATGTCGATATTTCAAAAGCTACAATAACATAATCGACATGTAGAAAGCCTAACGCTGATAACATCGCATTTTTCGAGATACCTACAATAATAAAGATATGTCTTTATTTTTACTTCAATTTTAAATGATAAAATCAACAAATTTCATGAAATATTCTAGAAATATGCCTTTAGAATAATTTATAAAGCAGAACTATGATAATATTTGACAACAAAATCAAACGACCATCATCATCAACAAGATTAGATACTAAACGTTATTGATCTTTTTCTCTCGTTCATTCTCAGATTAAATAAATTTCAAAGATCTGTCTATATCAAGCTTCTTTGAAAATGTGTTGATATTTAAGATTTACTATATCTACCTTGGTAACATTTACAATTCTATTGTTTCTCATTATCGAAATTGTATTTTATTACTTTATTAAAACGAGATTTATGTATGATAAACTCAAAAAATAATTATACAAATTCATATATTCTTAGCATACGATGATTTTCTGGTACAATGAGAAAAACCCATTAATTATACTAATTAGATTATGAATTATTAGATATGTAATGGGTATTATGGCGCCCATTTGTAGGATTCACAGACCCTCACCTCTTCATTTTTACAGTGCGTTTTGGTTATAAACAAAAGAAAGTGTATAATTTTACAAAATAATAATTCTATATTTTTGTATAGATAATATACGTTAAATATGTTAATTTGATTGTGTTAAATGAAACATTTCGCCATAAAGAGCTCTAGTTATTTTTAAAATGATAGTAAATGTATTTCAACTGCTATAAACAAAAACCTTTATTGAAATTCTCAAAAATTAATTTTTTAAATATTTTATTTAACAGAAATAACTCAAAGAATTTTGACGGCCAACCCTCATTTGCAATTAATTTTACTGGATTGTCTGGTACCATGGATGCATAATATTGAATTAATCGACTTCATCCAATCTTCAATCCCAAATACCAACTCAAATGATTCCATCATCCAGTCTCGCTCCCCGAGGGGTAAGCAGTTTTCTTCGTCACCTCCTTTCAATAAATCTGGACTTATTGGCAATGGATGGGGTTCCAAACAGGTCTTTTCTGTTTCTTTCAATATGCGTTTTAAAATTCTATTTGTAGGCTACAGATTTGGTTCTTAATAATTTATTTTTTTCAACTGTTAAATTTGGTCAAGAACTAAATAAAAGTTTGGGAAATATTTGGGCCTGTTTAGTAGTTAACAGACCGGAAAATATTCTTGTGATCATACATTATTTGATCGTTATTACATCTCTTGCACCGAATTCTTTATTATCATTTGTTAGTTCATTTTATATATTTTTTATAATAATTATTTTTATAATAATATTTCATTCTCTATTTTCATATTGATTTGTTTAAAATGATTTCGCTTTTCCAGAAACAATTAAAAATTAAACGTATTCACATTTATATTGTTATTTTATGGTCGAGGTAGCGGTTTGTAAAGACACATTAAAGAATTTAAAATTTATTTCTAATTAAAAATTTAATATTTTAATTATTTTACTTTTTATTTGTTTAATTATAATATTTAAATTTTGTTTTACTATTTATTTCATTTAATTTTTATTATTTTATAATATTTATTCTTTAAAATTTTCTTACTTTCAACATTCCTTAGACTGACGTAATAATGAGATGTCATAGTGTATTGTTGAAGATAGGGGAATGGAAGGAGTTAATTCTTATCATACTTTTCAACTACTGAAATGGTGGACAAACTTATATTGATTGTGTTTTAAAACGATTTAAGGATATATAAATACCGTAGCACGTTAAAACGTCGAAAAAAAAAACATCGAAAAAAAAAACGTCGAAAAAAAACGTCGAAAAAAAAACATCGAAAAAAAAAACATCGAAAAAAAACGTTTTTTTTTTCGATGTTTTTTTTTTCGACGTTTTAACGTGCTACGGTATTAATTTTAGAATTTCTAAAAATTTGCAATATGTTTGCTGCATCTTATTTTTTAATATTCCATATACAATCGGAATTACATGATGGTTTCTTAAGATTCCGATCGTATATACCTGCGCATA
>MQRK01080124.1:0-17882 GCA_001938485.1 Girardia tigrina
ATATTTTATTTTACATTGGGATAACTATGTATTTTACTTATTATATTGTATTAAAAATATTTATATTTAATTTTTAAACTTTTTTAATATGTTTATTTATTAATTATATTAGTAATAAATCTTAAATTTCAAAAATTTTAAATTATATTCAATTTTTAAATATATATGTTTATTATTGAAAATAAAATTAACATATTTGTATTGAAATGTTATATAATTTTGATTATATTTATTATATTTTACATTAATTAAAAATTTGTTTAATAGTTAAAAAATATTTAAAATTTATTATAAGTATCAAATCAGAATTTCGATACGTTTTCTGTGTTTGATGCATACTCCTTTTGGTTTCAATTTTTTTTATTTTATAAATCTGTTCTATCAATGGACTTTATGACGTTGTAATAAAAGCGAAACGTCGGGAATTATGAAAAAAATTATTGATTACTTGAAATATGTTTCTTCGTTTTCACTATGTTAAATCGATTAGCGAATTCAAACCAAGATGAAATCGAAATTTAAAAAAATACCTAAAAATTATATTAATATTACAAAATCAATGACGATAAAAAGAATTAATTTCATCTTTTTCAAACTATAATTGCAAATAGCCTTCTTTTAGTATGATTTAAGAATTCCAGGTTAAAGTTGTCTTCGATTTAAAGATTCGATTTAAAGTCATATTTTTATAGAAAAAACAATTTAAATTTATTAGGCTAATTTTCAAATCTTAATTCCAATCTATAACCCCGTGATTCATTCCGAAACATGTGTTCAATATTAAATCTCTCCCTATTGAACAAATCACAAGAGAATATCTTATCTATTCAAATTTGAACTAATATTAAGGCGTCGATTATTGTGTTAAGAACTTTATTCCTTAATTCGATCAGGAAGACTCAATATGACAAGAACAACTGTACCGAAGCTGATCAACGAGAGAGACAAACGTCACCAATGTCCACTAGAAAGATGCTACAAGGAGTTTACCGAAAAGGAGCTGAAGAGACACATGAAAAGGGACCACGCGGTGTCCGCTTCCGCGAATCTTGATCAGCTCAACGAGACACAACAACAGCAATTGCCATTCCCATCTACACTATGCAAAAAGTCGTACAAAACGAAGGGGTGGCTGACTAGGCACTTCTACCGGGATCATAAATTGGAGGAGACAGAAGACATTTGAGAACCGACAATGACACCAGCGCAAACCAGTATAACAAATACCACAAGAAAGAGTCTTAGAAAACCTCAACATTCCAGGCAACCAGATTCAATCCGTGACGGACCCCCCGACTATCTCGACGGCGGTAGAAGAAGCGATAGGTACTGAAGAAACACATCTGACTTTTAGGATTGCAGATCTAACTGCTAGGGGGGAGTTCAGATGTACCTTTCGCGGCTGTACGAAGTCCACGAATACAGCCAAAGGTATGTAGAACCATGGCTATACAACTCATGGGTGGTCGTTTCTCACAGGGAAGCCGAAAAGATCTCGGAGACCGATACTATCCGACCCCGTAGGAGGCCTATCGGAGGGCTGCTAGTGATTCTTTAGTTTAGGTGGACCCTCTAAAGAGCCTAGAGGCTCAATACCTTTCGAAAGAGATGGGAGGCCCACATTTCGAAAAATATTATCTGAAAAAAAGAAGACATTTTCTGCGGTTCAACCTACCCAATGGAAAATTAAATATTAATAGTTTGTGCGATCTCATCCTAAATGACTCATTCCATATTTATATCGTGATCTAAATTTTTATCTTAAAAAAAGAAGTTTTGTTACCCCGGTCATAGTAATAATTTATTATCCCAAAATTTATTTATTTTATTGAATGGTGAATTTATTGAGAAGACAAAAATTTCATCTGATAAGATTTCGCCTTAAACGATCTGTATAATTTTAATGATTAGGTTAATGCATATATTCTCGATCACTGTTAAAATTGATAAAATTTGTTAAAAAACACTTTTTATATAAACACTAGTTTAATTTTCATAGAAATCGCCACCAGAGTTCATTACTTTGTGTCATAATTCTAGAAGCTTTTGAATTCTGTTGGTGACTCATGTTTTGAAGCGATGTATTGGTCGACGAAATTTCATAACTCTTCGATTTCACGATTTCCATTCTCAATGTGTTCTGTGTGATATAAAAAGATGAAAAATAATTGGTATAAGATCTTTGGGCATTAAGGTGGACGTGGAAGTATCTCTCTAATATCTTGTTTTTGTAGCTGAAGAAACACGTGTAGTAAAATGATTTTATAAACAAATAAGCAATAATAGCTGTAATTTAGTCACTTTTTGGACAAGTTTTGTCATATGTTCACAATAGCATTGAGTATTTACATTTTGCCTGGTTTAAGCATCCAATAGTTTTTTGTTTTCTTTGACATTTCAACATAAACATAAAAATACTTTCCAGTCATGTATTAGTGTTGAGTGATGAGTATTGAATCTGTTAATAATGAAAGTTGCATAAACGCTACATACATGGCGAACAAAGCTGCTTTGGACAACTTCACGAACCAATTACTACCTGAAAAATTCAGGAAAGGTGACAATATGGAGACGTTCATAGAAGAATGTTAAATATTCTTCCAATTCGAGGGAGTGCCAAAAGCGAAACAAGAAGTTATTATATTGTGTCTGTTGGACAGAGACATAAAGGAAAATTATAAGACCGTTGACCAGTCGATAAGTGGTTATTAAAATCGACTTTGAAAAGCATTTGGTAGGACATCTTTTCATTTGACGAAGCTTGCCAGTAAAGGATGAAGGATGATATACCTGAAGTCTTTTTCGAAAAAATAGAAAAGATGGCAGAAAGAATTATGCAACATAACATGTCAAAAGAAAGCATAATGGAAACATTATTAATGAACTGTTGTGGTGACAAGGATATCATGAAAGAAGTTCGGATGAATAATGTAAAAGGAGTAGAACAAATAAAAGAAAAGATCAAGATGATACAGGAGATTAAGAATATGGAGGATAAGATAAATGTAGTGAGAGATAACGGGACACAGAACAGAACCAGGAGCTACAAGAAGTCTGTCACTCAAAATAAAAATAGATTTGAACAAAAGCAAACAAGAGTCGAGGGTACAGAGAAAAACAGATATACTAATGATGGAAACAGGGAGAGAAATTCAATAAACGAACGTAAGAAATAGACGACGGAAAAATAGGAAATGATTTGGATGTGGAATGCAGAGACATATTATAAAAAACTGTACACAAAGGAGACAAATCAAATGTTATGGTTTCGGACATCAGGGACATGTTAGAAGAAACTGTCCAAGTATCGAATGTAAACGGTACCATAATAGAGGTCATCGGGAGGACGAATGTTACATCAGGTTAAACGGGAGAAGAAACCAACCAAGATCAACGAAAAATAATTATCAAGAAGGAGGTTACAATCAACGACAATAAAGAGATAGAGAAGACAGGAGAATAGGTGATAATAGAAGATTAGTAGCGAACATTGATGAAGAATATGAGGAATCGGTAATGGAGGAAGAGCTCCCAAAAGACAAAACTTCGACAGAAGTCCACTTCTGTCGGGACAATAAACTAATAGATATAAAGGACTCCCAAAATTTCGGTCTTTATAATAAAAGTAGTATAACAGAAATTATCGACGTAATGAGAGACGAAACAGAAAACATAAATGAAGTAGAAGTGAACGAGTTGATGTCGTTGGTTGACTAGAATCTATCTATGATCTGTTATGTTCAGGGTTCTCAAAATATACGAACATTTATCTTCTATAGCTATTTTATATCAGTATCGAGTCAATAGGGATATACAGATGTTTGGTCTCCTTGTTTGCCGACTAAATTGATGAGGAAGCCATCTTTCATTTTTCTATATATTTTCTAGTACTCTTCATTTTCGCTGGATTATAGATTCATTGATATTTAGTCGGTCTGCTAGATCACGATTTAAACGTGTTTCATCTTCACCAAGAATGATGTACAGTTCTTCAACTTCAGTTTGTTTCGGTCTGCCTATTCTACTCTAATTCACCTTTTCTGAAATTAGCGAACCAATCTTTCTCGGTAGATGAGCCAACAGTGTCTTGTTATACCTATTATATTAATTCCTTGGTATTTTCTGCAGCTTTTCAAATATGAGATTAAAGTGATAGACAACCTCTAATGTGATTTTTGCTTGGATCCATTTTTATTTTTATAACCTGAAAATCAAATAATAAATGAAATATAATAAATAAATAAAATAAATCCTATAGTATTTCAATAGATAAACACGAGGAAGACCTAACCATTTTGTCAATTCAACAGTGACCGAGAATATGCACATAAACCTAAGATTTACAATTAATTTTATCATTTTATTCACAATTATATATTTCTTTTATAGATTCTGGACGAGGCACGATGTCAAATTTCTATACATGCTTTTGGAATATGTCTGCGGCGGAGAATTATTCACTTATTTGAGGAATCAGAGTAAATTTAGCAATGACGTCGCAAAGTTTTACTCTTGCGAGATTATTTCCGCTCTGACTTACTTACACAGGTAGGTTATCTTGGTATTTTTGTTTGGCATATGATGACAGCTACCCATCTAGCTGTCGCGATAAAATGAAATTCACATTAGTATTAAATATACCTATAAATTATTTTATACATATAAATACGTCATTCATAGCTTTGATTATCGACTTTTAAATTCCATTAAAAATGCGGGTCTTGAAATGAGAGGTTTGTGTGATCGAGGTCTTGTTAGAAATGCTTTAAATAAGGGGTTCTTTACCCTCGACTACTCATGCAGCACACTGTGCTCTGCTGTGAACTCGCTATTTTGACGCGCTCTGATGAGATAATATAAAATGCGTATGGTACATATGCTTTGTGGTCTCGTGCTGGAGGATTGGCAATCGAAATGAAAGACAAATAAAACTATTAAAATAAAATATTTGTTTAATCAAGAATCAAAAACATTCAAATAACGTATTGCAAAAATATAATTTTAAATTATGTCAAATATATTTGACATTGAAAAGAAATAACAATAAATAATTTTTCAATGAGTCAAATGACCTAATGGTTTTAGTGCAATACAAAAACGGAGGACGATTTCTTCTGCCACACGGATAATTTTAATGTTTTTAAAAATTGGTAAACAATATTTTATCACAAAAGAAAATCTGTAAAATTTGTGATTTTCCAAAAAAAAATTTCTTATTATTTTCTTTTTTTTCCAAAAAAAATCATTACACATCTTTTAATAATATCGATTAAAAGTGATTTATTTTCTGTAAAATTGACACACAAAAGCGAATAAAAATGTTATTTCACCGCAATTAGTAATTGCAACACAAACAGAAAGTGTGCTGTCATTTGTCACTCGGTCCCTGGCGCTGAGTAAAATTGTTTACCGGACACGAGGACGAATGCGCGTGCTTCGTTTGATAAACTAACATGCGCAATAATTCCATTTGGGTGTAAATAATCTCATTTGCAGCGAATGTACACATCGGATGGTGTTTGTTGACGTGTCGATGTGTCGTTGAGGCTCGAGCTGGAGTCAGTAGACACCACTTCACTGATGGCCACTGTGAACATCGCTCTGTCCTGAATTATTTGTACACGTTTTATTGATACTACCTCCATCATTTCTCAAATGAAACACTCTGCAAATATTTAATATTAATTACAATAATAATTGACAACGAACTCGATTTTATTGCTCACACTGTTCGGTAATACCTCTTAGATATTGTTGTCATTGACTGATTGTTTATATTCATTCGAAAATATCAATTTCAAAACACTTGAAAATGAACATTAAGTTTGAACATCACTCATAAAAAGAGTCTAGTGAACTTCGGTAAAAATATATGAATTCTTTGCATTCAAATGTAAAGTTCACTATGGACACCGAGAATGACAATAAGTTACCGTTTCTGGATTTGTTAATTGAGAGATTTACAGAAAGAAAACTGATACGGGGTTGTATACGACCCCGAATAGTTTCTGAGAATCCAAATATCGTAGAAATATGATCGAAGGTTTTATTTTTCGTTCATGGGCTCTTTCGTCTACACATAAGCGATGTGATGAAAGTATTAATAAATTCACAAAATTATTATATGATAATGGATTTTCAAAATCAATAGTGGATAAACTAATGAAAGAAACTATTGATAAATTAATTGACAAAAGTTATAGTAAAAAATTGACAGATGTTCAAGATCAATCTTGTAACCCTAACAAAAATAGATTAGAACTTGAATATGTTATAACTGTACCTTATTCAGAAGGTTGTAAAACATTTAGAAATTCTATTTTAAAAGCAGTAGATAACACAATAAATTCAAAAATAATCTCCCATACGCAAAAAATTGAAAGTATGCTTAGTAATAAATCTTCAACAACTTTAGAATTGTGTTCAGATCTCATTTACCAATATACATGTAATGGGTGTAATGTCACATACATTGGAGAGACTTCCCGTCATCTCTATAAGAGAATTCAGGAACACAGTTGTAATGAAGGTGGAAGTAATATTGTTGGACATAGTAAACATTGCAAAGGAAAGATAAACCTCCATATATTTAAAATTCTCTGCACGCAATTTAAGAATTACTGGGAAAGAGTGAAATGTGAAGCGTTATATATAAGATCTTTGGATCCTAAAATTAACGTTCAAAATGCACTCTCGACAACTTAATTGAGGGTTTTTAATGATTTATTGATGATGTATTGATTACATAATCATTACTGGCGTTATATTCTGTGTCGGTTAATCCATAGAAATTAATAAACCTTTTCAATTGGCTTTTGACTTTTAATATATGAATAAGTTTTATTATTGTCAAGATTTTTCGATGTTTCCCTTTGCTAAAGTTCTTGATTGGATCAACTTAGGAGACAAATTACAGTGACCTTGATATAGTAGGCATTTGCACTCTGTTAACTTGGACGAGAAAATAGTCTGTCTTAATGTTCAAATCACTCCGAACCCATGGATTTTGATTATACGCAACTTTATTTTTTTTGATTATTGCAACCTTAATGATTACACAATCCAAAAAGATTCATAGATTTGTCAACATAGAAAAGTCAAGTATTTCAGCCATTACATGTACAAAATTCTACATTAGTCATAACATTCTATTTGACGGTGGTGTTAATTAAAAGTTCAACAGCGATTGGATCATCAGATGGTACATCGACATTGTAAAACTTGTGGTCGATGCATTTGAGGTCGAAAAATCTATGCTTCTGTTCAGAATGGATCAAGAATGCAAGTGGTCAAAATCAAACTTAGGGGTAGATATCCAGATCTTAAACTCGGTGAAGCAATAATTATACTGATAGACATTAAAACGACGTACGACATGGTCAACAGTATTACTGATATTGGAACCAATAGCGAAAAGACGTACAAAATTCTAGTAGAGGAAGTCAGAAAAGAAAAGTACAGTTCGTCTTGGAATTGTCGTAATTAGCAGCCTGAGTTCCTGGCCCCATGATAATGACACGTTCCCCAAAACATCAAAGAAGAATCCAAGAACAATCCTGACCTTTTGAAAGATGTCTTTTCTTTCTGTTACACTTCATTGGCGGCACAAAACTAAAGTAAATGAAACCCTGTTGGAGAGGCTAAAGAAATCATGAGATCAATCCTGCTAAGCATGCTAACAGTGAACTGAAGTCCTAAAACATCAGGATGCGATTATGAATACGCGGTTCAATTTTACCTTTTTACTTATCTGTATTAGAAGAATTGAATCTCTTTAATATAATTATAAAGGCTTTAAATTTTTTATAGTGTTATTGTAGTTCCTCGACTATAAAAATCAATTCATTAAAATCTAATTTTAAAGTTCATTTTAAAATCACAAAATTAGAAGTGTATACACAAACCTATTAACAACGCATAATATCACTATTCGGCCATCTCGTTCAGATTTTAGTATGACTAAAAATGAATATATTTAAGTAAATCTGTAAAAATAAGAATATTATACAAATTTAAATTGATATTCATTAATATATTGTTATGAAACTAAATGCAAAGAAAATCGAGACAGTGATTGATAGAGACAAGTGGCGCTTCTTTTGGACAGCACTGGGAGCGTTCGGGCTGAGTTGTGGTCGTTTGCGTGCAATCAGCTCCTTCGTGGGGTTGTCCAGGGTGACCAATCGATGTCTGTTCATCGCTTAGACAAAGACATGCACCAATTTGAAATTCACTCAATATCATATTTGAAACTTCATCTTTCATTTATTTTATTACGGCATAAATTAATATGAAGAATGTTACCGTCTGTCTCTGTATAATCATGCATGTATTTTATAAAATATTTTTGATAATATTAATACAAACAATCGCCAATACACTATATTCTAATTGACTTATTTAAGAAGTTTTTATCGAATTGACTTGATATGACAGTAGTAGATTACCAATCAGGCACGTGAGACTTATGCCCAGGGTCGCCAGGCCTCAGGAAACTGTGAGAACAAGACACCATGTGTTACACTAAAATACACT
The DNA here is from genome assembly GCA_001938485.1 of Girardia tigrina. NCBI lineage: Eukaryota > Metazoa > Platyhelminthes > Tricladida > Dugesiidae > Girardia > Girardia tigrina. Next base: position 8,536 of record MQRK01080124.1, read on the forward strand.
GTTTCGCTTTCAGATATTGCCCTTGATTTAAAAGTACGTCGTGCTCATTTATGAAAAGAATGTGCTTGAGTTTTATTTACAATGATTAGTTTTACAAGAGTTCTTTATTGACAGAAAAGTAGGGTAATAGAATTTCAGTAAAAAGAATTACAAAGAAAAAATGTTTAAAAAATGCCTCTAAATTGACATTATTAAGATTGATATTTATAGAAATGTATTCTTGTTTTGATCATAAATTAATTTAATCCAATGTATTGTACTGCCAGAGAACACCAACTCAGTTGGAGTCGGCTGGTGATTTTGGCTTTCAATAATTATAATGAAATGAAATTAGTTTTGCCATTAATTTGGAATTAGTTTTGATTCCAAATAAATGCCACGACGTACTGAGAGTCGATGTTGGCGGGTATAGGAGACAGTATGGTGGTTATCTGAGAATTGTTTTCAACAGTCCAATTCTTGTTTACGACTCGATAATAAATGATAACGGTCGACAATTAATATAATAATTATTAAAAAACCACATCATCCAACAGATTTAATAATCTGGTCCAAATCGCATTGAAGTCCATCAAATGCAGTGAATAAAAATTTGTGTATTAATTTAGAGCCTTTGTTGGAGAGTTATTTTATGAAATAATAAATAATTATATTTAAATCATTTCACGATGTATCGCGGTTGATTTAATAACTATTTGAATCAAGTATTTGAAAACTGAAACTTTAATTTATAGACATATACAATTTAAGCCTCATGGATAAAATTTTCTGAAGGCTGACATTAGTTTGGTCATATCTCCATCAATTACTAAAATAAATTTCGGTAGACATTGACAAATATTGTATCTCAGAATATTTGCATTCGAGTATAATCTTGGAATTAGCGTCTCAAGATGATTCGTTCGAGTAATAAAAATATTTTAACAAGTTAAAATGTTTTTTCAAGTTAAACATAAATTCATTAATAATATTTTTATGTTCCAAACAAATTATTCATTTTTTGTTTGAAAATTAGTGTTTTTTCTGAGATAATAGTTTGTAAGAGTGTCCAGAAATCCTACTTTTATCTTTACTTTCAGTTAGAATCATATTAACAAGGTATATTTAAATATGATAGAGATAATTTGTACGCTTTACGCACATTAACACTAATCCAACTGGGTAATTTCACTAGCGTAACCTACTGAAATGTGTCTTTTGTAAGCATATGAAAAGTAATGGTAAAACAGTATGAAAATTAGGATTTTTACTTTATTTATTTCTTTATTGATAAAGAAAAACAAACTAAACAAGTAAATAGGGCAAGTTCGAAAAGCAGTTTTTTAGTAAATGCCATCACTTCAAACATGAAATGTGTACAAAGACACTACCCAGTTGGATTAGGGTTAAACGTTTCGAATATTTTCAAATTAAATCAACAAACTACATGCTTGTTTAATTTCTTAAAGGCACACTTAAATAATAAAGTAAAAATAAAACAACAAGAAGAATTACGTTGTTACGCGGTCAGAAAATGTCGTCCGACAATATGATAAGGGATTCTTTATGCGAGTGGACATTCAGATACTTCAATGTAGCTAGTTTAACTGTTACTACATAAAAATGATGTTATAATGTGATCGATCTGTGTTCCAATCGCCAATATAAATTTTGGGTTGAGTACTAACGAATAATGTTATCGCCTATCAATATTACTAGACGATATATCCTATAAATCTTTTCTCTCTTTCGAAATGCCCTTTTCTTTTTTATCTACACTTGATTCTTTTTCTTAAAATTTTCTGTTTCTTGCTCGCTAATGAGTATATTTTGTTTGTTATTGATTTTTTTCATTTAGTCATTCTTTAAACTATTTTAAAGTATTTGCATAAAATATAAACAGAAATACAAGCGGCTACAAATCATAATTTTTATTTCACAAATAAATAAATATATTTTCTAGAATATCTTTTTATATGATTGAATTAAAAATTTTAATTTTTTATTCGAAAAAAAATATTTTTGAAAGTTTAATAACTTCGATAGTCTGAATAATTACTTCATTGACAAAGTTTGTGGCTACTTTTATGTTATATTTATTTTTCTTTTTCAATAACCAACAGAAAAATGTTAGAGAACAATGGGAAAACCTATGAATATTCAATATAAATAATTGATATAAAGATTTAATTCTACTTTTATAAATAAGTAAATAAAAATAATTGTATTATTATTTATACCATACAACATGCACTTTATTTAAAAATTATTTCTTAAAAATATTGTAACTGTTAACCCGTTTGTTATTTATTTGAAAATTCTTATTTTTAAATATTTATTAATAATTTAATTTTTTTTTGTTTTTAAAAAAATCATTTTTTAACTTTTTTAAATTTTAAAACGTTGAATTATTTAATTTTTAAAAATTTTCGAATTAAAAATTTTTAAATTATTAGGTGAAGTGAAAATTTTAACTAACTCCTCATTATTACTAAAGATAATTTTAATTTTAAGATTTTTCCGATTTCTTATACACATTTCGTAAAGTCCGACCTATAAGAACCCTTTTCATTATTAAAATTTAACTCCAAACTTAATTCCAATCTTAGTTTTTTCATTAAAATTTAAGGTCGGACTTTACGATATTTACCACTAAGTTTTATGCGTTGAAATAAATCAAATCTGATTTACATGTGTAGCATTTAGTTTTTTAATTCCTCAGTTAATGTGCGTGTTAGTTAGTGTTATTAACACTGCCGCAGTACGTGAAAAAAACAATAAAAGTATTACAATGCCTCCAGGAAAAACGTTATTGGGAAAAAAATAAAATTACAAGTTTATGTTCATATAATAAGTTTTGCCAGGACAATTCTTAAAGAAGAGTCACGCTTATTTTATTTATTTTATTCTCTAGTACTTTCGAAGGAAAAAATCCACTTTTTTTAATTGTTCCATTAAGGAAAAATTCAAATATATTTAAAATGACATAAAATAATATTTTATAAAAATATTTTGTATTTAAATTTGAGAATCTATAATAATTCAATTTCTTATTATACTGTTTGTATTGATAAATTTAAAGCATTCAAATGATTATTTTCTATTGCATTTTCAACTCTAAGACCCGTAAAAAGAATATCCCGAAATAGTTCATTAAAAATTGTAAATAGTTTTTAAGATTGAACTGAATCTAGTAATCTGTTTGGTTATAAATATGTACGTATAAATATCCAGAGCAATTTATTTTCCTATAATTTAATATCAGAGATGATTGATCTTCATTGTAAATTTGAATGAGAAATAAATTGAATTGTCTTACAATTATTTTATTTTTAATCATTTTTTCAACCGCAAATGAAATGTCTACATCGATGTGTCGGAAAGTTCAATCACTTAATGAATTTGCTGTCCCCGCCATCCAGACTTTGCCCCTTCTATATTTTATAAAGAAATTGAAACAGTTACACTGTTCGAATTCCTAAATATCGATTTGTGAAATAAGTGCGTCAAAATAAATTTCTATTATTTAATTTATTAAAAAAAAATCAAAAGAAGTACTCCAAAATACAGGAGACCAGAAACTTCTAGGATTTTAATTTTGAAAAAATATTCCATATGGTTCAATATCAATGAAAATAAAAGTATAGAAAATGAATCCCCAAATGACAAGACGAAATGTCTTCCACTAAGTCGCATCTTTTTTCTTAATTTATAATTTTCTTTCAAATTATTATTGTATTTTTATAGAAATGTTTTATTCACTTCTTTGTGACATACGGAAGTTTGTATCAGAAATTTTCAATTTTCTATAAATAATTTTCTTTAATGATATATCCTTATTAATTCAAGTCTTCCAATTTATCAATTTAAAATTATGAAGTAAAATTATTTTTTTTCTATTTCTAAATAAGTATCGTATATTTGATTTGTAATTAAAACGAAAAATAAATTCATGATTCCAATTTAATCTTGACAGAATAACAAAATCTACGAATATGAACTAGAAAGAGGACTCTGGAGTTTTTGTTGTTACTTTGAGATCGGTTTTCTAATTTGTAACGAAAATTGTTAAAATTTTATTTACAATATCAAATAAAATAACTAGGTGAATAATAATTGTAATAATAATTAATATTCTAGAGTTATGAATTTTGAAATTATTAATTATTGATCTAATTAATAGAATTCGTGTGTATTTGTAATAGTTTTAAATGTGGCTAAGTCGGGCATGTGAAATCAAATTATAAAGTATCGGTAAACGAGAGTAAGGAGGAGAATCTTGATCCAATTTCTCCACAATAAAGAATGTAGCACTAAATGGTAAAGTTAGAGGAGGCGGTGGTGCATCGACTGATCATAGTTACGCCTATAAAAAGCAACAATGTCTCGAGAACAACTATGCCAGTTAGGCGGTCATCATTTGATTTAAAAATTCTCAATCGCCATTAATTTACATATTTTCAGTGAGGATTAGGGCAACCAAAATGAATATTTTTGTTTTTGTTTAAATAAATTTGTTTCAATATCTTGTTAGTAATAAAAGGGCAATATTTTTAAAGGTTCATTCGTTTCATTAATTTTTATGATTTATTAGATAATTTCTAAAATTTCTTAACTCCATGAAAGCTATAAAACAGAATAAAGAGTCAAGTAAGAAGCTTACAGAATATATGAACTTGGAACCCAACAGCTTAACGATCAACGATAGAAGTGAGTTGGTCTGTATACCCTGTGGTTCTATTATTAATGCTACCAGAATTTTTTTGGTGGAACAACATTTAAGAAATTCTGGCCACACCAAAAGAAAAGATTCTTCCAACTTATCGCAGTCTTCTCTCAAGTTTGTCAAAAAAAGAAGTTAAAAATATTATTTTAGAAGGATTCACGGGTGCTAATATCCCACTTTATAAGTTGAGGAATGATAGTGTTATTAAAATGTTCGAGAAACTCAATATTTCGATACTGTGTGAGTCAACTGTTCGTTCTGGCATAGAAGCAAAGCACAAAGAACAAATGGAGCGTATTAAAAATAGATTAAATGACCATCCTTTATATTATATTATTGCTGACGAAAGCATGATAAATGGCGATAAATATAGTAATCTTATCGTAGGAAAACTGCATGATCAGAGTGAAGCATTTTTAGTTGATGTGAAAGTATTGCCGAAATCCGTCACTGGAAAAGTTTTTTTTATGAATTTATAGATGATGCGATCTGAGATTATTAGTTGAAAAGAGATAATTATCGTCTATTCGTTACTGATTCTGTTAATTATATGAAGAATTTCGGGGATCGACTAAAAGTAATGTACTCAAATATGAAACACATTAATTGCTTCATACACATTCTCCACAATTGTGTGTTAAAAATTAAGTCCAAATACACTTAAGTCGATGGCCTGATTGGAGCAATGAAAATGTTAGTCCATAAAAATACAACCAGAAAGCAAATGCTTTCCTCAATAGGAACAATTCCAGAGCCAATAATCACGAGATTTGGTACTTCACTGATGGCTGCCCTGTTTTATGCTGAAAATTTTGAAGACATTAAGGAGTTGGTAGAAGAGATGATAGGCGATGATGTACTGTTTAAGAACGCACAAAGATCAATTGTTGTCGAGGGTTTAAGAGACGAACTTATAGAAATCCATCGAAAATATGGACATCTAGCATTATTGATATACGATACTATATCAACAACGTTTTCAATTAATGATGTCAAAAGAATTGCATCAGATATAAAGTTCGATAAAGATGATTTGAATTTGAAACAATATATCGTGACTAAAATGAATCGTTTTGATTATAATTTCATCAATGAAGACAAAGATTTAAACGTCAGAATTGCATCAGAACTTCTTTCAGCCCCTCAACGACAATAGCAGTTGAAAGATCCTTCTCTATTCTTGGAAAAATTATCACAAAGGTTAGGAGATTTTCACCAAGTTCGGTCAAGCAGTACATGATATTGTACTACAATACATCATTCAATTAATCTTTGAATGTTTTTGTATATATTTTTTTGTATATTTCGTATAAAATGCATATTTTTTCTGCATATATTTGCAAAAAATGTGCATATTTCACTTGAAAATATGCACATAATTTTGGTTGGCCTAGTGATGATTCAGAATTTATTGATCCCACAAGGGAACAATGAAGATAATCTTATCAGAAGAGGATAAATGAGATCACCAATTGACTGGATAAAGATCATAAGTCTTATAGAGGTTGATAGCATTCAGTTGGATATCCTGGGTAGAGTGCAACTACATGTGATGCTGCTTGATCTAATCGATCTTGGACCTCTTGAAGCGATTGTGATCGAAAGACTATTTATAGATATCGACAAAATCGTGGGAAATAATATTATTCTCTATATTTATATTGATCTCAATAAAGCAACTAGACAAAAAACGCATTGAATCTTGTGGGAGTAGATGTATTATACCAGTTGTGGGATGATTACCGGTTGCTTGTGTTTGCATTCAGTAAAGTACAAGATAGTACCTAATGATCTGCCAAGCATCACAAGTAGATTATCAACATGGACAATTACAGACTGGCAAATTGAGGTATCAACTCCATAATGATTTGACTTATTTCAACCATGTTGCATATTCGACAATAGTAGACTCGGCAAAAAGGTTCTCCATTTGGAGAAAGTTGATAATAAATCCACTGAAGAAATGAATTAGCACGTAGATTATATATTTTCAGAATTCAGGCCACCTAAACGCTTTTTTTCTGACGACGGAACTGCTTAACAAGTACCACAATGAGGCAGCTAATGAATAAATGAAAAATTGAACAAGGTTTTACATCAATCTATCGAGATCAATGAAACTGGATGTGAGAGAGAAACCACAATTGCAGTGAGATCTAAAAGGAGGATTAGTGAATATGTGTTTGAATATAACAGTACGATAGGTCATAGAGATGCGGGGCCGTATAAATTGATGTTTCACACAACATCTATACTGCTTATGATACGAGATGAGCATCAGGTTAAATTTAAATTCATTTCAAATGTAGCTGCAATTATGATTATGGCAAAATAGAGAAAAAATTTTGTAATTTTGGCGAGAGTGTTTATTTGAAAATAAATGGGAAATGAGATTAACTATGATTTGGACCGCATGTAATCACGTCATTGAAATCTCCAGTTGGCGTAGAGCTCGATGACAATGGGATTACAAAGCACATATTACAAGAGCAACAAAAATTCAAGAATCTACTACAGTTGTTTTCGATGATTACACAATAGACAGCGATGATGAATTCGGAGATGAGGCACTTCATGAAATATAAACTAATTAAATTTCAGATAGTGATGATAACCTGTTGCTCTAGAGATAGTTAAATATTATACGAAACGATTGATGTGGTTACGGAAAAAAACCTAAACATCTAGATAACTATGCGATTTTATTTTGAGATCATGGAGGAATGTAATTAAATATTTGGTATGATATTTGTTTACATAGAAAAAATATTGTAAATAGTAATAAATCAGTTTTGTTATCAATTTGTAGCGTCAGTATAAAAAGAAACTTTGAAAGAATATTTTTCTTGGTGGAATCCAATACGGAATATTACCAAAGATTGAATCAAATAATTGATTGGTGATGTTTGAAGATTGATAAAGTATTCTCAAAATTATTATAAAAATTATTCTAAATTATTATACAAAATTAATATGGCAATTCTTTTATTACATGTATAAATCATAAATTTGCGAATTAAATTTTGATTTATTTGAAAACTTTCCTTTTGCAGAATAATTATTCAACCCATGTTTTTCATGACTTTCCATTTCCTTTTCTCCCATTGACAGAATGCCTTTTCTATCGCAGTTACTAGTGACAACGCGAATTGTCTAGCAGGCAGAGTATGCTATTTTAAGGAGACGTTCGTCATCTGTTTGAGAGTAGTGGGAGAATTATGGGATTATTTGAGAACATCAGCAACAAATAGTTATAACAATAACTGCATTTTGCTTCTAACTTATTTTTATTGGAAATGAAATTTATTTAATTAGGGCGATTTCAGGAAAACGTTTGATTGTGTTTGAAACAATATTTGGACCGTTAGTTTATGCGATTGGATGGAAGAAATTTTGTTTTTGTGTCAAATAACAAAATTATTGTTATTCTTTTTCGGATGGGAAATTATTTTCATCAAGAACAGAATTAAATAGTGTTTATCAAATTTATTACAATGTAAAAATAACGCTTTCTATTTCACGTGTCCAAATTTGATGTTTCATTATGTACATCAGAAGGAAAAAATATTGATTTAATTTTAATAATTGATTTGATTTTTATTTTTAAAATTAATGATTTTTTGTTGAGATATTATTTTGTGAATATTGTTACTTACTAAGTGTCACCGTTATCAGACGTGTTACAATTGAGACAACACACTGTTCTCTCAGACTGCCATTTTGTCAAACATTTCAGTCGAATTGCATCGATGAGATTTCGGATTGTTTTGAGTTTGATGGGAAGGCTAAAATTGAGTTGATTGCATTGAATGTGAAAAGTATCATCCCAAAGATTAGTTTTTGGTTGGCTGTCAATTGTTATCTTTATAATACGTCTCAGTTACGTTGTAAAATAACGGAACGATAGTGAAAACATATCGTTTTCTCAAATAGCATTTGATAGCTGCCAATAGTTGGTTTGCAAGAATCGAATCGATCGCGTTTAGTGTATTTTTACTAAATTTTTAAGAAATATGATTTATGGGTAAACTGTTTTTTTAATTATTGTTAAGTCAATTATTATGTGTTAGTTTAATATATGGTGTGGATTGACCTGATATTTAGAATTTTATCTCAAAGCACATATCTTATATATATATAATTTAAATATTTGAATAATTAAATATGAAAGCACTTGATCTTGATTGGAAAGAGGATTTATAATAGCAAGATATTATAATGTATGTATTTATTTCTGAAAATGTTATATAATTAACACATTATATAATTTGTATCAATATTTGGTTGGCGATTCAAATTAATGATTGAATGAAAGGTACACTTTCAAATTTAATTAGGATTATCTAATTAAAAACCTGATCAAAATAAATAATCCTTCTAAGATAAAAAATTGCATATTTATTTACTGTACTTTTTCAATTAAATTAACCTTTTAATACAAAATTTTAATAACGATATGAATAGCATAAATTTTTATTTATTAAACAAATCAAAGTAAATTAAAATGTCATTTGAATAATTTAATTTGATTTTAATAATCGTTTATTAATTCATTAAAATCCACTACAAGTTTCGTTCTCAGCAAAAATTCTTCAGGTGATTCGTCAATTGAAGGAACAGAAACATTTTCACAAAACTTTCT
>MQRK01080139.1:3953-15122 GCA_001938485.1 Girardia tigrina
CAGATTTTGGCAAATTTTTGAAAAATCAATTGAAGAAACAAGTCATGCCCCAGACGCTGATTACAGACCATTTTAGTCGTAATAAATCTTGTAATACGACTTCGGCTGTTAATATCCTTAATAATTATAATTTCAAATGAGCCAAATCGGCTAAGTCCGTAAATCTAGTGTTAATAATATCTTATTATCTATCCGAAATATCGGTATAATTATAAAATTTGCTTCATTTTTTATATCAATATTTTAAACGACATGCTTATTCCAATGCTTTTTATCTTAAAACTAATCAAATATGGTTATTGGCTTCGAACATCATTTTTAAGATTTCTGAACCGATTCTTCAATAGTTTCTTTACGTTACGCTAGTTTTATAAGTTAAGAACATTCTTTCAATAAGTAAATACTTATCCTAAATAATATTTGGAACTAAAATATTTATATGTTTAAGATTTAATATCGGTGCACCTTATTGTAGTAATTAAAATAAATAAGATTGATTATATTAAAATACATGAATTAATAATTAACATTATATAAAACATCTTCGGATCTTAAAATTAATGTTCAAAATACACTTTCGACAACTTTATTGATGGTTTTTAAACGATTGCATAATCATTACCGACAGTATATATTATAGGAGGCTGACTTTTTACAACTATACTGAGCTATAATGCCAAAATATGACATTCTACACGAGATAACTAATTTACTATATAATTACATTTCTATTTTAAAAAATCAGTTGTTCTGAAGATGACGGTTAATCCGTCGAAATTAATAAACAATTTCAATTGGCTTTCGAATTTTAATTTCAACGATTCGTCCTTCTTTTCAAATTTATTTATTATAATGCACAGTTAAATAATTAGCAGTCTTACGATATTCTAAAGATACTGTTAAACAACAACCGTTGAAATTGTTAACGTTTATAAGAAACGAAATAGCTTCAATATCTTTAGTTATTATATTCTTTAGTAAATAACTATAATTGGATTAAAATGACTAAACGAGAATTAGTTCGATTATATTTGGACTTGGATCATTTTATATAAATGTGAATTGTTAAGAAAAACATATCGGAATATAAAGAAATTTTAGGGAATACCTTTCCAATTAGAGTAAATATAATTTAGTATATTAAACAGTATTAATTTTAATACACTTTATAAACAATTAATTTTGTAAGGGCATATTTTCTAAATCTATGATATTTTATTATACTTTTTATTTTTATTCTACGTTACTATTCTTAATCATATTATTTCTAATTTTAATTATTTTAAAAGAACCATTAATAGAAAATGTTTTCCTTTACTATACCTAATTGAAGTTTTACTATTTTACTAAAACGAATATTATAATAATTTTCATTGAATTTATTCTCATTAATTGACTTTGATTTACGTCTTGATTATTTTCTAATAAACATTTGGTACTTCAAACTGATACATTCAGACCTATTAATAATTTTTTATTAGTTGAGAACTTGTCTTATAAATATTCTAGAATTAAAATTCTCATTCAGAATTTTCTAAATATTTTAATGATCGATTAACCTTTAAAACAGTGAAATAATTAATTGACTAATTGAAATAATTAATTAATAAAAACAATTTATCAAATTAAAGGTTATGCGCAAGAGATTGGTCTAATCATCATTGTTATTTAGAAAATGTGAATCGTAACTTATTTAGGAAAGTATTTTTAAATTATAAGATTTAAAGAAAAAATTGCCCTGAAATTTTGCATCTTTATAAAAATTATCATCAAAGTGGTGACCCGACAAAAGCACCCACTTTTTGAAAATTTTGTTTAAATTCTTAGCAGAAAGCATCATTATTTCTACTCTTATTATATTGTTTAAATCCCAAATATTAACCCTACAATGCGCAATTTATGCAACACACGCGGCCAGTATTACAAACTGAACTGTCATTTTTGTTGACAAAATATATTGCATCTATGACTTTATGGGCAGTTATCATTCCATAGACAATATTTTTGGTTCACAGTATGTAAACACTCAAGGAATATCACGTGATTAAAAGATATTGAGGTAAAATATGGTTGATTCAAATATGAATCACGGCGCATTGTAGGGTTAAAGGACTTTTTGAATTTTTATAAAAAAATTTTTAGACTTATATTATTTGGGATTTGAACAATATAATGATAGTATAAATAATAGCGCCTGATAAAAGCGCCCAACGACTTGTAAAATTGAAACAATAACAAAAGAAACAAAATGTTAAAAATAATACTAATAAACTGAAAAGAAAAAAGTAAAAAATAACACATTATATTATATTTACAGATTATGTAACAATCGTTTTAGATAATTTATAATATCATTTTGATTATAATTTTCTCTTAATAGTTTTATCCGTTTGTTTAGACTTACATATTTGTTTTTCTAAGCTTCTGGTCGTCGAATTTTTTTATATTGTATTGTGCACCACATGTTTTAAGTGTTCAAAAAATGTCGTTTTATCTAATTTTATAATGTTTCTAATTAAAATATTTTTCTTGTTAAAAAGTTTTTTGACTCTCAAAATTAATTCATTTAAGAATTAGTTCTGTAAAGAATTTAAACAAAAATTTCAAAAAGTGGGCGATTTTGTCAGGGTACCCATCAAAGTATATCATGATATTTACATTATCATAAAATTTTTGGGTTAGAGATAAAATTAAAGACTTTTTTTTAATATAGCCTTCTTTTCAAAATACAGCCTTTTTAAAAACAATTAAATAAAAACAACAAAACATTTAATAAAAACAATAGAAAAGAAAATCAAAACCAAATATCAAAACTTTATTCCAAATATTTAATTGCCTCGTATATTACACAAAACAGCAACCTTGGTTCTTTTTTTATATTTCTTCGTCATACGGAATTCTGTCAAATAAAGATTCATATGAGTCCTGCTTCTCAAATACTTTCTTTTTAGTACCTGCTTTGATAACATCCAAAGGTTTTTGATGTTATTAGTGTCAGCACCAAATTTGGAATTTTCAAAATTATCTGAATGGTTTACTGACTCGTGAGTAAAACCAAGATCCTCATTAAAATACTCATATATGAAATCCAACGGTCCAAATGCACAATTGATCATGTATTAAGTGAATCAATAATTGCACTTTGCAATGTAACTGTTCTTTTATTATCTATTCACTTCAAAATACAATGATTATTAATCACAGAAACAGCTCCAAAGTTTCATTTTTGAGGAATTAGGTGTCCACGATTGTACCTTCGCTTGACAATCCTATTTTTCAAAGTGTGCTCAATGCTTTTCCAGTGTAGACCTGAATACATTAAACCATTTCTAACAACGTTTATGTCGGTACTGGTGTTCTATGCCATTTCTTCCTCGTTGAATTTGAATATCAAATTTAAAAGGTCTTTTAATTCGAAATTAAAATTCTTTAGAACAGTTCCTGATATAACTGAAGTGTTTTTGATATATGAACCGCACCTAGAGATATATCCATTCTTCTGTCTTTGAAGCTGTTGGAGTTTCATAGGACATACTTTTATATTTGATTTTTAAAATTTTTTTTAGATTTTATAAAATTTTGTAGAAAGCCTGCATTTCGAAGAAAAGTTGTATTTTTATCTCTAAACAATTTTTGATCAATTCAAACCAACAAAGAGTGGTAAGTATTTAAATGTCTTGTGAAATAACTAATTAATAAATAATTATTATTGTCAAAAACGTTTTAAATAATTTATAACAATTATCAAAATTAATTTATTAATTTTACATTCATATTTTAAAAGTGATATTTTTTAAAGAATAGAAATTTTAATACAACAAAAAATTAGAACGAGACAAAATTTCAAATAAGCAACTTCCGGAAAACAAGAGTCAAAATGCGTGTTAAAGAGCATCACAATTCCCACAGTGATCTTAATTTTCATTTTAAAATTTTTTTAAATCCTGAATGGTAACTTATTTCGTATTTTTCATACCAATCCTTCCGGGAATTTCATTTGAATTAACTATTAAATGGGAAAGCTATATGTTAAGTAATAAATTTTAAATATAATATTTTCTCGACTGAATATTTCAATGAAAAAAGACAATAATTTACAATAATAATAACAAAAAATTCCAATATAAAATAATTTAATCATTCTTTGTAAAATTATTAACGAGAGCAATACATAAAAATTCTAAAATATTTCGTTTACCTAAATAAGAAAATAATAATTATTGAAATAATAATATAATTCTTATGTAAATCAACTAAACCAAAAACTATTTCCTAAGAAATAGTTTACAAATATTGAGCAAATAAAGATTAAATATTTATTTAAAATCGTTTAAATTTCAATAAAAAACTTTTTTGAAAAAACAAAATTGAAAACTCACAATATTCAAGTCCGAGAAGAGTATCTATCAAATATTTTTTGGCTATGATTTCGGAAAATGGAGGATCTCTTCCAATTTGCATTACGGGGCTGAATACAAATATACATACATATTAATTTACATGTATGAAGAGTATCAAAATGTATATAGGATATATGAGGCTTAAATATGTAAAGTATTTTTTTATAAAAATCGAATTATTTGACTTTTACTAAGGTGATTCAAAGGATTTTTTCGTTTTTCCATACAAATTTTAAAAATAACAAAGCATGTAAACATAACACATTTATTCTTCAAAATACAGGCGTTTTTTCGATGATCATCAACCATCGCCTGTTCGGGATTCGAACATTCGAATTATTATATTTTAAATTAAATTATTATCATTATTTATATTATCAAAAGAAAATCAGATCAAATTGAAAAGAAAGTTGAGCCTTTGACATTTACTTGAAAAAAAGAAATTATTTTGTAAAAATTTTGGTTTTTGAACAATGATTCGATGAGTTTTTTTTTGAGTATGATTAATGTTTTGATAAGAACTGTGTTTGATCTTTCCTTGTATTCAATAAAAAAAACAATGACCTTGAAATTGTTTAAAATTATGATTCAAATTGATAATTGAAAATATTCGAATTTGTTCGAGAAAATAAATTGAGATTGTTATTCTCTTGTTGATTGATTTAAATTGCGCGAGAGCAATGGTGACACCGAGAGTATTGGGAGTTTTTCTGCTGATAGACTTTTCGGTGGGGATGTTCGTCTGTTTGTTGAGCTATCTGGAAATCGCGTTGTTTTATTCGCTCATGTTTCTTCTGTTTGATGGTGCTTGTTTCAAACACATTTCGGCCAATGAAGATTTATTAAAAAGGAAGATAGTTTTCTTATATTATTTTAGATCGGATTTCTCACGGGAATTGTATAAAAGGTTATTGGATATCGGAGTTGAAGTTATTTGTGCGGTTCGTTTAGCTGATGAAGAATCAATGGACATAAATTATGTCAATCTGAGTGTCATTTTATTATCAAATGATCTTCAAGTTCTACAGACTCAAATCAGTTCTCTGATAAAAAACTTAAATAATAACAATAAAGATTTGTATGCAGTTATCGCCTGTTGTACCCGTGACGTTAGTAAGAATCATCGTCGAGTTTCTGAGATAGACGTTGATCGAAACAAGACCTGTATTAATGAAGAGATGTTTTCCGCCGTGAAAGTAACGCGACTCATGTTATCAATCATTAAATAATCAACAGGACGACTAATTTTTATTAATTTAATATGGGCCCAGCAATTCATCCTCAGAATTTCCCTGTGCAATCCTGCTACCTCCATCCGATTTTCGGGGCGATCTGATGATCGGGCGGAACATCGCCTGTTTGATTCTTGCATTAATGTGGTAGAGTTCTTGTGGGTGAAAGAAAGACGAGAAAGAAATCCAACCCTTGGTATTTATTCAGAAAGAGACTTCGTGGGAAAAAACTTTCTTTTTTCAAAAAGTAACATGTGTTGAAGTCTTGTATAATATAACTCGTGTTGGACTTTTAGTAAAATGTTATGGGCCGGGTCACTTGTGTATTTTTTTTCTTTTAAATCTGAGAACACTTGATAAACAAACTGTTTCGAATAGGAAAAGTCATTATAAAAACAAGAAAAAATAACTATTTTCACCCGAAACAAAAAAGTAACAATAATGTATTTTGGCACATAACCATTCCAAATTGCTTGTGTCCCCCAGTGAATGTTTCTTTAAAAACACCCTGCTTCTGTTACAGACACAAAAAAATCCCTTAAATATATGTAGTTTTTCAATGACTTACATTTATATATTGGTAAATGAGATCCAAAATCAAGATATCAACGTGTCAGATTTAGTGCTGAACATGCTTTCAATAGTTTTGGTACAAGATAATATCTTTTTATTTTTTTAAATATTTATCTGATTGTTAAAAATCACGTGTTTTAAATTTTTAAAAATAATCATAATTAAAAAAATCAAAGATCGCTTGAACATTGAACTGAAGTTTAAATTTATTAATGTTTCTCCTAGTTTCATGCTTAGGATCAAACTTCAGTACATTTAATTCACCATCGCTTCAATTTATAAAAAATCAGTAAAACACATGAATAATTTTTCATTTTTATATTTAACGGTAATTCTTTTTATTAATCGATATATTTTGAAGGAAAATCAGAAAATAAATTGAAACTGAAAATGTCTTTTTATATTCTTTAAATAATAAATCGATTTTTCGAACAAGTATATAATTTATTCATAATCACATCTTTAATTATAATACAGCTTCAAGGAAAATCAATAAATCTTAAAAAAATCTATTATTAAAACAAACTGAAAGACATTTAAAAAATAATATTTTTTCTAATAATTTTTGATGAATATTAAAATTATTTGTTTCTTTTATTTATTTAACTAGAGTTAAATATTTTCAATAAATTATCTTAATATGCACATTGTATATATAAGTGTAATACATGCTTTTAATTAATCGGAACAAAACAGAAAGTAACTCAATGTCGGTTGTACTTTCAAACTCTAATATTTTTTAACCATTTATTCTATTTTTATTTTTGGAAATAAATTATTCTTAACGTTTATAAAACAAATGTGAATCCTTTGGAAAATGCCATAAATAAATCATTCCCGAAAGCTGGGAATGGAAAGTGAATGTCTCACTGTAAGACAGGTGTATCTAGTTTTCAATCTCTATATGCTGCCTAACTGTATATTTATTGAAGCCAAAAAATATATATTGATCAGAAATCATCACTTTTTTCAAATGCTGAGATGGGTGCCTGCTTAAGGTTCCATGTAAACATGTACCACCTGTCCCATGGTCAGATGGTGGGAGACTAAACCGGCTTCCTCCTCCAGAGCAAATTAGGTGAAGAGGGTGTTTGGACACCCAACAAAATGAAAAAAACCAGAAAAATGGTGGATGAGCTCCTTGGAGCCAACGGCTACCCATACCTGGAGAGGAGGTAAGCTCCAGTAGGTTACTGCCCACTGATTCACTCAATGAAATATGCCAAAATTAAGCCACAGATCACTTTGTACCGGATCAATTGGGGCCCAGGTCAACAACAGCCGCGTTGCCTCTTGATGTCGATAGGGGGAATTATTAAAAGAATTATTCAGAGCCTTTACGAAGGTGCGAAGACAAAAGTGTTGAAAAGTGAGCAATTAACCGATTGATTTAAATCATAAGTAGGAGTAAGAAGTAGTTGCATTCTTTAACCAACACTGTTCAACCTTTTTATTGAGAGAATTTATTGAAGCAATAGACAATCTGAACGATTTTTGAATAAGCTATGGAGGAACAAGAATAACCAACTTACAGTTCGGGGACGACATAGTCTTAATTCATAAAAAAATGATGCAGAAATTCAGGAACTTACGAATAAGCTAAAAAAAGTGTCAAATAAATTTGGAATGGAAATCAACAGAGAAAAAAGCAAATTAATGGTTTCAGCATGTCATAACAACGAGGTTAAACTGGAGATCGACATTGAAGGGAAGATGCTTGAACAAGTTAAGAGTTTTAAATACTTAGGCTCTCCTATCACAGAGAATGGAAGAACGGAAGAAGAAATCAGAAGTCAGATTGGTATTGCAAATTGCACAATAATTAAGCTTAGTACAGTCTTGAACCTCAAAGAAATCAAACTTAAGAGCAGAATAAATATCACTAAGGATATTGTCTGGGCAACATTTCTCTATGGATACGAGAGTTGGACAATAAATTAAAAGAGCATGGATAGACTTAAAGTATTTGAAAGGAAGTGCTACAGAAGAATGCTAAAGATCACGTGGAAAGAAAAGAAGACCAAGGGCTTTATCTGG
Organism: Girardia tigrina; assembly: GCA_001938485.1. Taxonomy (NCBI): domain Eukaryota; kingdom Metazoa; phylum Platyhelminthes; order Tricladida; family Dugesiidae; genus Girardia; species Girardia tigrina. The sequence goes on from MQRK01080139.1 coordinate 12,196, forward strand.
AAGAGAGTGACAGATATACTAGGTTAAAGACCGAAATCAATAGAAGAGACCATCAAAAGAGGGGAATTTTACGGAAATCAAGTAAAATAGCCAGCACTAGAGAAGGTTGTGATTGAAGGAAGAGTGGAAGGAGAAAGACCAAGAGGAAGGCCATTTAGATTATTAAGAACACCAATATGACTTTTAACATTTTTAATTATCACAACAAGTTTGATTGTCCTCAGGACATACTTTGTTAAAGCTTTCCTAAGATTGTATCAGTCTATTAATTAATGACTTTAATTTTATAATCTGAGCAAATGAAGAACTAAATAAATTGTTAAAATATTTAATCAAAATTTATTGGATAAAAAATTAAAATGATTATTAATCATTTAAAAAATATTAATTAAATTTATTTATTTAAAATTTGTAAATAAAATTAATAAACTGATTTAAAATTTTACAATTATTTTAAATTGGAAATAAATTTAAACATTACATATTTTCCGATAATAAGAATTAAAATATTAATCAGCCATCACGGTAGGAGAGACACAATTGCAAATTAACATACAACATTTACAAAAAGTATCAAATATTCATAATATTCCTCACATAGTCAATGGAAGGTCTGAGAAGAGAAGCTACAAATAGAAAGATGTGGCGAAGACTTGTGTATTTGACTACATCCACGGCCGAAAGTCAAAGGTCCACAAGAAGAAGAAATGTTTACTGATTGTACAAAAAACAAAATGCAAGATGGTATTTTATATTTTTTTTCAATGAAACGGCTTGTATAACCGGTCTCAATTCATAGAGACTAATTATCTCACCAATCTCTGGATAGTTCCCTTTTTATTGTTTATTAAGCACAATTGTTCGTTGATTTTGAAGATTAGTAAAAATGAATTAATAATACAACTTCTTAATAAATTGCCTTACTTATTTTTAGTTTTTTAAGATAGTATTGACTTTTTCACATTCATAAATGTTTTTGTTTTTTAAATTTCTTCGAAACTTAAGAAACATTATTCAGGGTATCCTAAACAACTTCTAATATATTTCAACACAGCTTTCTTCTTTGAAAAATACCATTTTGCTCCGAAATAGATATTCTTTGTTTTATTAAAAAGAAAATTAAAAAATTTAGTTTAGGATTCCTTGAAATATAAAAATTTTACATTTCTAAAATAAGATAGGTTATAAAATAGACAATGGTTATTCACATCAAACAATGTAAAATAATTTTATATATAAAAGATTGAATTTTTTAACATAAAAATAATTGTTTTTATATTTTAAAATTATTTTAAAAATATAATTTATCATTTCAACTGCTTTCTAATGTCACGAGAAAATCAATAACCAAAACAAGCAATTTATCAACTAATAATGAAAATTTTAGTAAGTCTTCTGATTCTTTTAATTTTATTTGAATTTCGTCTTTGAATTTTGACTGTGACAAATGCTCAAAACGTCAATTAAAACGAAAAAAGTTTCATTTTTTGAATATTAAATAAGAATATTGAAAAGAAAATCCAATTTCATTAAAAGCAAATTGAAAAACGAATTATTATTTTCAAAATGGAATTTAATTAAAAAAAATCATTTTCCAAATATTCGACCAATTTTCTTTATATTTTAGCATGTAATTTTTACGAATATCATAAATTGTCCTGAAAATGAAACATAACTTTTAAAAAATTAATATTCAGCTTCTTATTTCTAAATGAAAATTTCCTGATTTATTTTTAGTTTTTTCAGGTTATATTGACTTTTTCAAATTCATCAATGTTAAGATAACAAGCTTGATGATCTTAAGTGAATTTGAATAGTAGCGTAAATATTCAGCTCCGGATTTATGATATGTTAATAATTTAAAAGTCCAGCGTTCAAGAAAATTACCATACAAATTATTATTTATTAAATATTTATTTACAAAAGGAATTCGAATTTTTAAGAAAATATTTAATCGGAAATCAATTAATTTCGAAAAATCATCACATAGAATGAAGATGAAACTTAAAATTTAGTAGTTTTAACCCCTCTATTTCGTACTCTAATTTGTCCGTAAAGAAGATTGTTTAAATACGATTTAATGTCAATACATACAATAATATTAAAAATCTTAAAATATCATTTAAATATAAAAAATTTTCATAGACTTTTTATAGATGATTTACAGTTACATTTAAAGAGTTATATTTATAAATAATAATTTTGCATCATTATGGACAAAGTACGAATTATCAATATTTTAAATCTGAGGTTTCTCTCGTTATGAACATAATTACTATTCTAATGACGGTTCATATAGTTAAGTAGGGATCATTCATATCACAAGAGTCTGAACTCTACTTTATTGCGTTTCAAAATATTTTCACTCTATAAAACTTTATAGAACCATAATTTATAGAACCAGTGTTGAAATAAAATCGGTACGCCGACTTTACCGCGGACGACTTTACCGCGGACGACTTTACCGCGGGCGACTTTACCGCGGGCGACTTTACCGCGGGCGACTTTACCGCAGGTGACTTTACAGCGGGCGACTTTACCGCGGAAAATATACAACAAAATTGTCAATAAGTGAACAATATCATCTAAAATATGAATAAAAATTTTTAATTATGTTATGATAAAACAATGAATTATACACGGGTTTAATTTGAAAACATAAATGGATAGAAAATTTCAGATCGACATTTAATTATTCTTTTTAATATAAAAAATAAACAAAGAACATACGAAAAATTAGTAAATTCCTAATTTAAAAAAAATTCAAATAACATTCTAGAACAAATGAATAACACACAAAAAACTGTCATGTGTAAATAGAAGAAAGATACAAAAATATTAAACTGATATATTAAAATAATGGAATAGTAAATATATACTTTAATCCAAAAAGTCTAAATTATGAGCAACGCCTCTAAGATAATATT
>MQRK01080183.1:0-12009 GCA_001938485.1 Girardia tigrina
AGACGATATTTTAATTTTCGCAAAAGACAAGGAAGAACACCTCAAACGAATTGAACACGTATTTAGTAAAATAAAGCAATCGGGTCTGAGAATTAATCCAGATAAATGCCACTTTTTGGATGAAAAGACAAAGTTTTTGGGATATGTGATCAGCAGAGATGGCATAGAAACAGATCAGACAAAGATCAAATTATCCCAAAGATTAAACTTAGTTAACTCAGAATATCTGATTTATTTTTGATTTCGACTCGAAGTATTATATGTTTGATAATGATGTTTTTGAATTTCAAAATTTTATTATTGATTTTAAACACCAAGTTTTCAATTTAATTCAAATATTTTTTGTCAAAGATTACTAATTTTAAGTTTCAAAGTTGTATAATTTTGGTTGTATTATTTAACCTTTCATAAAATCATGATATTATTTAGATAATATAGAATGGAAAACTTAATAAAATGTATTAACATCCTACGGATGATCAAAGAATAAAGTAAATAAATAGTGTTGATTACCATAAATATTTATATAAATTGCGTATTTGTTCAATTTGTTGATTGATGATGTCTTTAGTTTTGATAATATTTCTTCAAGGGTTTCTAATAAGATCGTCTTGTTCATTTGAAGATCACAACATCATCAATTTATCGAATGTCGATTATTCTTTTAATGAAACATTTGAAGATTCGATCATCGAAATTGCGCAACATTCAGACTTAACAAATGCGACGGTAATTTATAAGAAGTTATAGCGATTTATTATTTCTATTTTTTAAATTCAGACAAAAATGTGTCGAAAATGTTTATTTGTAAATAAGTTTAGAATCAAATGTGATAAAGGCGACTTGATTCAGATGGAAATCGAATTCAAAAAGAAGTTAGTAATACCTTACAACATTTCCTGTGATGCACAAGAGGGAAATGCAAGCCAAACACTCGAAATGAAAGCAATATCCGGACTGAATAACATTTCATTATATTGGAAGACATCCTTTTCTGAGAACGTTAGACTCTTTCATGTATATTGTATTCACAAGTAAGATCATTTGGTCTTAGCTCAATTATTGAGTTGATGTACTCTAGTAATAATGAATACACTCACTTTATTGTTGAACGAAACTTTGAGAGAAAAGTAACTTCTTATTTACTGTCGAATTTAAAGGAAAGATCTCCTTATCGAATTTGTATTGCGGCCGTGAATAAGCAGTGGATAACTGGACGCTTTACATGCAAAATGGTTTATACCGATTTCAACGAAACGGGACCGGTTACCAACATTACCGTTACAACAAATAAGGGGAATACTCTAGAACTAACATGGAACAAACCTCAATACTTGTATGACAACCCTCAAGGGTATATTGTAAATGTTACTGAAAGCAAAACCGTTTGTCGAACGATTGTAATTGAAATGGTTATTTATAAATGCTTTTTGAAGTATTTTTTTATTAATAATTTAGATGAATCAAACTATAAGTACAAATAGTTTCTGTTCAATTGAAAGTATTAAACTTGATAACGATTTGCTAAAAGTTCAAATGTACAATTTGTCTTTGAAGTCCGATGTGAAGATTGAAATATTTCCAATAAATGGAGAAAAGTTTTTTAAGAAAGAGATTATTATGTTAAATAAAAACGGTAATTGGTTAAAAAAATATTTTTCTTAAATTATAGTTTAATTAATTAATTATTTCACGCTTTAAAAACATAAGAGCTGAAACATAATTTGGTGACTCGAATCAAAACTTTAAGACTAGTGTATTGGATTCACCAACCACTATCGCTTAAGTAATCCCGGAATTTTATTATGTGCTTTAAATTAAAAAAAATCAATTTTAACAATTTATATTGTGTATTTCATCAGTGTCATCGACGTGTGAGAATTTAAATAAATTGGATTAAAAATTAATTACATTACTAACAAAATAATTAAATGGGAAAAGTGATGTTTAAATAAACACAAATTTGATGTATGTTTTAAATAAACGGATGCTTCTCTTAATTTTATCATTATGATCTATTATAAAATAATTGTTGTTTTGGTGTTGTCGTCAACAACATTTTTTTACAAAACACACCTTAACAACCAATCAAATCAAGTTGGCAATCATCAAAAGCACCTTAGAAACCATCACCGGTACCTAAAAATCATAAAATTACCTTTAAAATCATCAAAAACATGTAAAAACCACCAAATTACATAAAAAAGTGCTAATCAACACTGTGCAGTGCCTAGGCTGCACTGTGCTAATCAATACTGCACATATGCAGTCTAGTGCAAGTGTGCAAATTAAAAACCATCAAAATTACCTTCAAAAGCCATGAAAATCAAAAAAGTGCAAAAAGTGCTTTTCAATACTACACATGTGCTAATCAGTACTTCACATGTGCAGCCTGCCTAGGCTTAGTGCAAGTGTGTAAAATCAATAAGTTCACAATTGTGTAAAGTGTAATATATTTATATTTTTTATATAATAAAGTTGAAAATGAGGCAGAATGCCCACAGTGAGGAAGAATGCCCATAGGGTATAGAGGACGAAGGAAGCACAATATCAAAAATCTGTTTGAACACATGCATAGAAACCTATAAGTCAATAGTCGGAATATGATCTTAGATATTTGAAAAAATTGATACCTAGAGCTTTATTGACATGTTGTGTTTCATAGTGTAAGTTGGGGCCGAACTCTCATAGGGTATAGAGGACGAAAGAAGCACAATATCGAAAATCAGTCTAAACAGATGTATAGGAACTCATAGGTAAATAGCCGGAATATGATCTGAGATTCTCGAAAAACGCACACACATCGATTATTTAGATGTTGTATTTTATAGTGTAAAATGGGGTCGAATGCCCATAGGGTATAGAGGTCGAAGGTAGTAAAATATCGTAAATCTATCTGAATACAAGGATAGAAACTTGTATATGAATAGTCAGATTCAATATTAAAATCATTCGGAAAGTGCTGAAAAATCAATATTTCAAATATCTGCACATTATGAGTACAAATATTATATTATTATATTATACTATGTTATCGAACATTATCATATCAACCATTAAAAACATGACCGTATCCAAAGTGATATCGTCATGCATTCATCATGTCAATGAATTGCATCCATCATGTCAACGTATTGCACAGTTAACATTTTATAGTATATATCATTATTATATATAATAAAAGTTGTTGTTTTCAAGTTTTTGAATGAAGACATGTATAAGACGAGTATTTTCAACAAACATTGATTTACATGTACAGATGCAACAAATATGTACAATGTGTATATACAAGATTTTGAAGAAAGATAACTTAAATAATTTGCAAACAAAATATAGTCAAAAACACGTGTTACAAAATCATAAAAGTTTAAATCCCCCAAAACCCGTTATTACAATTTTACTAGAGCGAAAATAATTTACACACACTGGATTGAAACAAGTTAATCTCAATGAAAGAAACATTTCAGGCTCATAATGATTCGGAGTAGTCTTTTTTAAGGCATTGATATTAATAGCCTCACCATAATCACATGTCACTGTAATGGATTGTATTGTAACATTGGTGATATTGTATGGTAAAGTGGATTGATCAATCGGTTGTTTGCATCCCATTATTCGACATTTTCCATTTCGGCAGAATATGATAGTATAATCTGGAAAGTGTAAAACACATCAGCATGGTTTAGTGCCAAAATGGAAGTCTTTTAGGCATTCTTCAGTAAATCCTTTGTATTTGATTTTACGTAGCATTTTGTTAAAAATGTCCGATAAATGAATGAAATAAATCAATTAAATCATTATTAAATAAATTAAATGATTGATTATTATTATTAGGTGTATAACTAATTAATTTCGTATTTGTTATCACTTTTATACTTAAATAAATGGTTTTTTTAACAATAAATACGAAATTAATTAGTTGTACACCCAATATATAATATATAGTTACGCAATTCAGAAAAATTGTCATCGATCGGTTTTTTCTCGGGTTGATGTGCCGGTATATCGATATTAATTCGGTCGATTATTGAACCGATCGTTTTTTGGGTCGGTTCTGTATTCCGTTCGATCGACTGCCTGCCCGTTTCTCCATTGAGTTGTCTTCCCTGATCAGTGTTGCTGGTATTTTGGTCTCTCGGCTCCTGTTGGTTCAATAGGATCGCCATTTTCGTCAGTGTCAGTAAGGTGTCCATGGTTTCGTTTATCTTCTCTTTGTTGTTGCTGGAGAGGTGTTCTCTTGATGTGTTCAGTACGATCTCCACGAGTCTTTGTGTGGATGCTGATATATTTGGGATGTCAATTAAATCCATAAGCTGTTTGGAATAATTTCGAAAAGTTCATAATAAAAAGCTTATTGGCACAAAAGAATTATAATTACTATATTATTAAATTAATATTTTTTAAAGATCTTGATTCGACAGTCGAATACTTCGTTCCAACTATAATATTTCGTTCCAATATATACTAACTTACAAAAAGTGTTATTGACGTAACAATTTTACTGCATTGGATTACCTTCGAGCAAATTAAAAAATGTGCTTTCAATGTTTGAAAAGTCACGTTTCTTAAAGAAAAAGTTAGAACAGATAAAGTATGCGCTGTCCAGCGTTTTTCAAAAATTACATTTGCACGCATGCTGTTGAATTTTAACCTTCTAGTGGGCTACGACAAATTTACGACAAATGCGCATTACAGCTTCCCCCTCTTATACCACTTAGTTATAAGCGGCGAGCTCCAACCTATTGGAAGGTCAGTGTCTCTCTAAACTACAGACGTATCGGGTGTGCTTATAAGTTTGTTATTCATTGATATTTGGGAATTTCTGTTGAGCGTAAATTTTACAACACGCGCCTACCATATCATAAAACATGTAAGTACATTCAATAAAAAACTTTTTTCTATTTATTTCTCGTTTATATGGTTAATTTTATTGCTAAACGTATTTTTTATATATTTTAGACACGTTCCATTGTGGAGATGATGATGAGACTTGCTTTCCCTCGAGTGACAGCATAGAAGAATTTTTCTAAAAAAATTGGCATTGACCATGATGAAAGAGCATCTTATCTTCAAGTCAAATGTCAAACATTTACCGCAAGATATAACTGCTTTTCTCAAAGTGAATTACGGTCGGGAAGTTGAACCGACAACAGAGGAAGAAAGAATCCCTCCAAAACGCGGTGTCTGTCGGTCATGTGCACTGGAGAAAAAAAGATCCTCAGCATCAAGGAAGTGTTGCCGTTGTCAATCCTTTACATGCAAGAACCATTCTGCATTTGAGGTGGTTTGTAATAATTGTAAGGATGAGAATATTGATTGTGACTAAAACGTGGATAATTTTTGTTTTTTGTTGTTGATACAAGTGTTGTTTCGTTTTTTTTGTTTAGAAAGTCAAATATATTTTTTGTACATTACTGTCATTTATCATTTTGCGTAACCTTACAGCAATTCCCTTACATTTAAAGAAAACAACATTTACATGAAGAAAACTTGATGACGTAAAATTTACGACAAGCGCCCGCTCCAGTGATATTATTCAGCGCGCCCGCTGGAAGGTTAATTAAAACCGGTCTTTGTAAATTACCTGCTGTTGCTTAAATGTGCAGTTTGGAGTAAAATTGAAACGTAGCAGACCAACCAATGCTAAAAAGGCTTTCATTGATCAATAAATGACAGAAATAATCTTTGTATTTTGATTCATTAACTTTGTATTTTTTTTAATTAAAATTTTGTATTTTGTACTTAGAAATTTGCATTTTTTATTTATTTTTTTACTTAGTCTTTAATATTTTTTACTTAGCATTTTATATTATTTTACTCAATGTTTAATGTTTTATTTATTTGACATAAATTTTTACTTATAATTTATTGTATAAAATACTTACGATGAGGAAAATTAACTTATATATTATTATTTATATTAAATTATCATATTGTATATATATATGTATATATATATATATATATATATATATATATATATATATATTAAATTATAATTATGAGCCTGATTAATTTTATAAACTCCTGTTTTGTTTTAATATTGTGTTTTGGCACAAATTTGAATATTAACAAATTTTGCGATATTTTGTGCGATTCTTTTTATAATGGAAAGTACTTACCCTTACCTTTTTAACAAAAAAATACATAGCATTAAACTTTTTCTCATTTTTTTTATTCCTTGAACTAATAATTATAGTTTTATTGGAAAAAGTTTATTTGGTGTTACTGAATATGATATTAAAAGGACAAGTAAAATTATGTAATTTTCACTCAACTAAGAAAAATTAAAATGCTCTATGATTTCACCTAAAGTAGTGGATATATCTAACAAGTATTTGTAAATTTGAGTTTTATGACCATGCAGCAATGGAATACAATAAAAATAAATGCCACTAAAAATGTGACTTTTATCTTTCAGTACTTCCTTTCCTATGGAATAAAAAACAGAAGAACATTTTAAAACGTCTATATGTAGATATAACTTTTATGTCATTAAAATATCGTGGCCATTGTTTGGTCTTAATATTTAAGTCATCAGTGTATATGTTTGCTTTATAAGTTGCCATTTACTATATATTATTATTTTCAAAGATGTGAAATAAATTTATTTCTTTTTTTTTAAAAATTCCTAATCAATTAATAAAATAATTACAATAATATTAATGAGATATTTTATTAATGTATTCTATTTTGTTTATAGGCTGTTTTGTTGATTGTGTCTCAATGGCGGGNGAATATATTCAGGCATACGATCCACAGACAAGGATGGAAGACCATGTAAAGCTTGGAAAAAATCGTTATATTCATCTAAAGAATCCGCCACATCAAATATTTGTAGCTCCATCGGAGACTCAACTCCGTGGTGTCCAGTTGAGACTTCTTGGCAATACTGTGATATACCAGTATGTTCCGACAATTATTCTGGTATAAAATGAATTATAATTATATATATAATTTAATATGATATTAATCCTATTATTTAAAAGGTATTGGATGTGTATTAACTGATGAAATAAATACCTCTAATAATTCAATAAGTATCAAATGGTTCCATGGATATTATAAGCTGAATATGATCGGTTATATAACACTGTTACATAATACCGATAGTTTCTGTCAACAATATCATATTCAGTTGGATCATCAGTATCAATACGTAAGTTGAGTGATAGTGAAAACGTTTTTTATCACTTTTTATACTTGCAGTTGTTCGACTTACATATTCGAATAAAAAATTTCTATTTGTCTTGTATGAGGGGACGAGTTGATCAATTTATTTCAAAACAAACTGTGTTCCATCATTTACCTCAAAACAGAAAATATTTTATTTATATTATTCCAATTATCAATTTGAATTCTGTTGGAGAAGTGAAAAAGATTTCTATCAAGACAGATTTATCAAGTTGAAAGAATATTTTTTATTGTTTTATTCCATAATAATTGATTAAAAACACAATACAGTCAACTCCGTATATCTCAAAATCTTAGGGACCATGAAAACAATTTGAGATATGCGAAATTTGAGACAAAAGATTTCGAAAAAATACACATTTTAAAGTTTATTGTTACAAATATTTATCAATATTATTTTTTTGGTTTTAATTTATATTTCAAATTTCAGTTATATTAATATCCAGCTTAAAAATATTGACGTTTAACTATCAACCCCACCATTAAAAAGCGAGAATAAAATTGTCCACAACTATTTTTTTCTTCGTAATCCTAGGGTTAAACGTTACAAATATGGCAAAATTAACAGAACCATACAACAATTATATTCTAAAATTAGCAATAGTGAAAAAAAGTCAGTTAGCAATCATTGATACCCTTCGTTGGACTTTTGACTAAGGATCCAGTTTTTAATGGCACTGATATGACCAATAATTTGGTTTTATTCGGCCTCTTGCAATACAAAAGTTCCAGATCATGAATTATTTTTACTGCGATCGACAATAACACCATTGGACGATCAGAAACTGACTCTTTGTCACTTGATTCAGTTGCATTTTTCCTTTTGTTTTCTAGAATGCTGTTGACGATGTCTGTGAAAATGAATCTTCAGATTCTAAATTATACCTTCATTCATTGGTTGAATTATGGATGTCGAATTTTGGGGTCAAAAGAACACTGTGATATTCCTCGTGAGAATGAGCAGAGCAATTATTAATCATCAATTCTATTTTGTGACCTTGCCTGCCAAAATACCTGTTTAATTGTTGCACATAATCCAAAAAATTGAGCTGGTCATCCACGCTTTCAAATTGTTCATATCAAGAACAGGAAGTTTCTTCAAACCTTTAAAATCAGTTCGATTTTTATATTTTCCTATATAGAGCAACTGAAATTTGTCACTTCCATTAGCTCCAACAACGACTGTCAGTCGTTCTTTTGCTTTCTTTGCACCGGAATATTTCTGTCCATGAAATCCCAAAGTTTGATTGCTTCAAAAATAAGTCACTTTCATCCATATTATATATATTTAGGGCTTGAAATGACTTCATAATTTGCGGTATAGTTGATTTATTTCATTGGTTTACAGCTCTTACATCCACATAGGCGGTTTTTCCATGCTTTATCACCTTTGAGATTCCATGACGTTGTTTGAAATTTTCAATCCAGGAGTTATTGATTTCTGTCGGGTAGCTAAATCGAGAGGCAATCAGTTTGCTCTTTTCAACAATATGTTGCCTTCGATGACATTAGTCGGATGGGAATTCATCTCTCTTAACCACATAATCAAGGCCTTGTCAACGTTTGAAAAGTTTATTGGACGATTTTTTATCTTACATTGTGAAAATTGAATTTGGAATTTTTATTGAATTTCGTCTATCTTCTTTAACCAACCATTAAGGTTACCAGCGTTTATGTCAAAATGAGAAGCTGTTTTGTGAGTTAAAAAATTTTTTTTGTTGAAAGTTGACGAAAAATTATTTGAAAAAAAATCAAACTTTTGTCGACATTTAATCGATTGATCGCCAAAAGTAAATTGAGACATTAATAATTAAAAAAATATTGAAATTTGTTTAACTGCATCAAATGAATCAATTTGTTGTTGGCACCAATTCGAGGCAATGAATTCGATAGTGTGAAATCGCATCAAAACAGAATTAATTGAATTAAAACTCAGTGAAATCGTTGATTGGTATTATGTGCAATTATATTCCCTATAAAAGAAATCCGTTTTTTTTAAATCGATCAAGATAATTTATATTGTACGAATCTCATTTGATAATTGCGATCGATCAATAGTGAAAATTATTTAATTGTTCCAATAACCGAATCGATAAATATTTCGTGTCGAAAAATTTTTCTACTTTTTTATTCAAATATGAATTTTCGTTGAGCGAATAGATTTTTTCAATAAATATTTTTCTGATTAGTTTTTAAAAATTCAAATAACATGAGTATAATTATTTCATTTAATGATTTCATTTCCTCACGAAAAACGATTTTGAATTCCGATAAACCGAAGTAGTTAATTGTCGGCAATGAATCATCCGATATGGACAGTATTGTTTTCAGTTTAGTTTATGAATTTTACAAGCATTTGCATTTTCACGATTCATATAATGTCATTCCGATTAGCTCTAATTCCAAGTAAAACGTGATGTTTAGACACGATGTCCTCGAATGGTTGCAACGAAAGTTTGATATCGATATCGCCAATGATTTTGTTTATTTAGATGGAATAGAGATGTGTTTCGATGATTATCGATTTTTGGAAAATGTGTGAGTCGCCCTCGACTGCCATCGAGCACGGAACGAGCGGATCACGTGTCAAGTACCAGAAATCATTGATCATCGCGAGATCACATGCAGATTTCCTCCGCATCAGATCGATACAGAGAGCATTCAGACAGTCAGTTCTGGTTCTACGCTCATTGCGCAGTGTGTATTGACTAATAGATCACTGCCACAATTGATGACTCTACTAAGCGATTCTCTTCAATACGGACTGTCTCGGTTTTAGCAATAATCGAACTACGAAAATTGACATCGGAGTGTCGAGTGAAATCGATTAATTGCTTTCCTTGAGCAAAGATCAGCGATTCAAAATTGATCAAAAAGAAGACAATTATCGTGTAACAAGTGAGAAAGTAAGTTTTTATTCCCCCGACACCACCACCGCCCCCGATTACAGGTTGTTGCATCAGAAGCAATAACATTTTGTCTTACATCTTATTATTTTACTACATACTCCAGAATTTTCACTTTCTCAAAAATCGTCTTATAGTGCAGCTTGAGTTTGGTAGTCTTATAAGATGTAATGACAAGTCTTCTGTATTCAATTATATATATTAAAAATGTAAAATATTTACTCGTAATTAAATATTATTTAAACAAAAAAATATTTAATTAACGGTATTAATAGATTTAATTATCAATTTTTTTAGATATTTTATAACATTTATTTTCATAAAAACTCATTTATAAGAAATAACAATCTGAGATAAACGATTTCTTAGTGTTTGGGCCTAGATAAACGATTTGAGATAAACAATAATTTGAGTTGAATGAGTCTGAGATAAACAGTATTAAAAATGTACTGAAACTTATGGAGAAAAAATCGGGACTTTGAAAGAAATTTGAGATAGGCGATAATTTGATATTAGCGATTTTGAGATATTCGGAGTTGACTGTATTAAGGGAAACCATAAAACGATGCAAAGGAGGAAGTATTTTTGAATTTCTTTCATAGTAAGGTTACTTGTTGTGAATTGATGTGTTATCATACAGGTTATAACAGCGATTCTCAAACAGGGAGTAGCGGTCAATATAAAACTGGTCACGAGATAATGAAAAATTAAAATCTAAGAAATGTAAATTCCTATGTCTAAAAATTAAAATTTTTACAAGAAATTTAAAAAATATTTGAATCCTGTAAAAAAAATAAAGAAATTTATGTTTTACTTTTAATGCTTAATTAATGTGTGTAGTACATGCATAATCTTTTCTTTTCAATAGTAGGCCTGTAAAAACATTTTGTCAGCATATTAATGAAAAAATTGAAAATCAAACATGTGGGAGTAGCAAAATCATTGTCCATTAATTTTGTGGTTTTATTGTCATGGATTTGAGAAATACCTTTTTAATAATAATCACACTCCACCTATCTTAGTTTCCGGATTTAGTATAATACTTTTTGTGAGGGAAAATTTGGAATGTTGTAAATTTGTTGTTTGTATGCTGTTTAGATTTGTGACTCTCCTACTCAGATTGGGGTGATATGTTATTTGATTGATTATTTGAATCTAATGAAATTAATTTAATGATATTAATTTTAAGTACTAATTAATTAAAGTTTTATAATTATGAATTTTAATATTTTTAGTAAACGATTTTAAATTATTAAATTTAATATATTTTAAAAATTAAAGTTTATTTTAAAAATTACATAATGCCTTTATATCCAATAAAATTATGAGAAATCAAAAGTTAATATTACAAAATTTCCCATTGATTATTTTTTTAGATTTGAATACATAACAAAAACTATATCAATCAAACAAAGATGCTCTCTGAGAATTGTTATGAATAATCTGTTTGTGTTGTTAATAAATGTTTACATTCAAATTGTGACGCTGTTAATACTTTTTATTAAAACGATTTCTGAAGAGAAGCACACCCCTTTCTTTCAAAAAAAAGAAACATTAGGACACTTTCATCGACGTTGATACTCGCATTTTTTGATTCCTACTTTTTAACTCTTGTTTTTTTTAACTCAACAATGAATCAAATTGTATTTCATCTTTTGTTAAGGTGTTGTACAAGAGACATTTTTAAACATGCCGAGAAGTCAAATCTGATCACGGAGCTTTATTTTTAAATTAACAATCAAATTGTCGCAATTTCTTAGTTCAGCTAAACAATCGTAATTAATCTGGATTAGTAGGGAGAAAATGGGCATTCGGCCTACACCCCCCCCTAGCCGTAACCATGGCAACGGTATGGGTTATCGTGGTTACCATGGCAACGGTCGCGATTACCATAGCAACGGTCGCGGTT
>MQRK01080283.1:0-12227 GCA_001938485.1 Girardia tigrina
AACATACATTTTTCCCCTACTCAAACTCTGGATATATCGCCAGCGACTCCATAAGCTTCCCCCGAAGCACCAAAAAATGCATGAAATGTCGTTTTTGAATCTAGGCCTCCGCCTAAATTGCGAGTAAAGCGCAATGAATCTATTATTCCCAGCTCTCGGATCCACTCTCGTATTTTCTGCTTTAAACCCTCTGATGGGACATCGTCCCAATCCACGCCCTGGATCTACAATCTTTGCAATAGGATTTTTCCCGTTATCGTTACGCAGCTCAACAGTCCTAACGGGTCAAATATCCTCGCGATCTGACTCAGAAGCGTGCGTTTTGACATCTGGTCATCTTCCATCTTCCTGGCGTCAAATAGAAACTCATCTCCCGACACATCCCACTACATCCCAAGAGTTTTTGTGGTCATGGTTTCCCCGTCTTTGAACGACACGTCTTTCGATCTAAGGTCCTCTGGGATGAGACGCATCATCCTAGTTGAGTTCGAAGCCCACTTATGAACCTCCATTCCAGCGTGGCTCCATATTTCCTTCAGTTGTCTGAACAATTCCACTGCTTCATCCTCTGTGTCGACTGAATCCACGCAATCATCCATGTATGTCGAGTTTTTTATGATTTCTACCGGCCGGGGATATTTCTCTGAAAATCCGTCTGCGTTAACACTGGATATCAGGTGCGCTTAGAAAGGGCACATGTTCAACCCAAACACTACTCTGCTGAATTCCATGGTTCTTGTCTCTTCGTCTTGCTTTCCTCTCCATAAAAAACGCAGGAATCTACGATCCTCTGGGTGTACTTCCACTTGGAGAAACATCTCCTTAATATCACACGATACTACAAATTGGTTTTTCCTCATCCTCAGCAGGATGTCGAGTAGCTCTGTTTGTAGTTTTGGCCCGGTATGCAAGTAATCATTTAGACACCTCCCTTGTACTTTTGCGGCGGCATCGAACACAACTCGAATCTTGATGTCACCTTGAGTCTCCTTAATCACAGGAAAATGCGGAAGGAGCCATTGTTGTGCATTTTCATTTACATCCTCGACCTCCCTCATGTATCCCTTCTCGAGATGTTCCCATCTCGATTTTACTTTACTCCAATCGGTAATCTCAAGCGCTCCAGTAACGCTCCCAACCACTAATGCTGATAATTCATTTTCAACCCGTCTCCTTTCATCGAATACTCGAAGTTGCACTCTTTCTACCGAGAATTCCTTACTAGAACCTCCCAACATTTGTACCTTTATTTTCTCGCTCTGCCAACGAAGACCCAACTCGTCTACCAGAGCTTTATTCACGAAAGTTTCGGTACTAGCGTCATCAAGGAGAAAATTCACTGCCACAGATTTTTGACTATTCGAAACCCACACTCTCACGATCCTCAACGCCACGTACTCTCCCTCATCTTCACTATCGTCCTTCCCGTGACCGATTTTTGATTCACACAGTACCACCTCGTTCTCTTCGTCATCCCACTGAAGGCGCAAATATCGACGATCTCCAGAGTGTACTTTTATCTGAAGAAACATTGCCTTAAAGCTGCATGACACTACGAATCTGTGTTTCCTCCCTTGTTGGTTTTCTTTTCTTTCTAAATTTCCAATTTGGATAAATTTCCTGCCTCCGATTACTTCTTTTGGCTAATTTTCTCCTCAATTGTGATCCTTCTTTTGTATTTTCAAAAGATACAAATATTTTACGTATACAAATCTCTCCTCTCAAACAGGTTATCGAAACACTGAGATTTCCATTTTCTATTTCATCGATTTCCTCAACATTTTTCATCTGATCAAAACTGTTCTCTGTAACATTTTTCTAGTTCTACCCCTTTCTTTAATGACTGCACGGAAACAAATCCCGATTCAGTGTCGACGTCTTTACATATCTCCAATATATTTACCTTTTCATTTTCTTCTGACAGTGGAGTAAATGTTTCTTCTTTTCTTTCGTAAAACCTATTTGGATCCAATAATTTCGAATCAGTTAGTTCATTGTCTGTAATGACTTCCTTGTCCAACGTAATAATTCTTCCAATTATTTTCAATTCTCTGGGATTTTTATCCAATGTATTAATTGTTCCAATGATTTTCAATTATCTTAAATTTAGAGAATCTTCATCCCGATCGGCTTCAACATTCTTCGAATATTCCACAGAACTAAAATTTTTACTTAATTCAAATGCCATCACCAATTTATCTTCAATTACATCATACCAGTTCAATTCTTCGTTTCGTTGAGAATCCCATTTGAAAGTTTGAGAATTAATATCAATCAAATTCTCATTCAATGCATCCTTGGTATTGAAAATTTTCGTTTCTTCTTCGTCCCATGAATTAGCATTCATTATAAGATTTTCCCGTTTTTCGGCTCCCGATTCACATTCCATAACGTCTCCAATGTCAACGATTTCCCCAGATTCTCGACTTCCGACCCCGTGAAAACTTTTAACCCATGTTTCACAGTGTCATCGGTTATTTCACCTTCTTTTCTCGCGCACTGAGGGAAAACATTGCCATTCACATCATCAGTCCCGCTATCAATCAATTCCTATTGAATTGAGGGAGCTGCACCCTTTTTGATCGACACGCACTCAACCTTATTAGCCGTATACGCTGGTGCGATTTTCCCATCGCTTCCATCCTTCCATTGCTTCTCCTGCATTCTCTGCATCTCTATCCGAACTGGATATTCTCTGCTAGAAGAACCACCTCAAGTAATTCACTCACTCCCCGTTGTTTCGCCATCCTCTGACTTATTCTTTCTTCGATGTCCTCATCAGCTCCCCCTCTGATCCGCAATTTTACCTCTATCAATCTATTACCCGTAATGATTGTAGAGTCGTCTATAATGCGACCATTGTCAGATAAGCAGGAGTCACCTTCACAAATAATTCGGACTTCATCTCGCAGAATTTTTCCAGTGAGTGGCGTAACACTATATATTGTCTTCAGTTTTCCGTTTGGGAACTTCACATAAATCTCCAGGCCTCCGCTCGAGTCTGATACATGTCGCTCCTCATCCGGTTTTTCTTTTATCCCTTCTTTTATCGATTTTCCCCTCAACGATCGTGATTTCTTCGACTTTCCCATCGATTTCCCGGGACTCCCTGATCATCTCGCGATCTGTTTACTCCATCTCACTTTTTTCTCTTTTCTATTGTTTACATCTCGAGGTTTGCCGTTCATTTCGCAAATCCCCAAAACGTCGGTCCCAGCCGATTCCATGTCGCTTTGGGGAATTGCGCAATAACACGATTCTGGATCGTCGATTTCTTCGACTTTCCCCTCGATTTTAAAGCCAACTATTGAATATACCCTCGTCTAACAATCGAGCTGATTTCGAAGACACTAATAAAATTCTCATGTATAAAATTAAACTTTAAATTAATAAAAATAAAAAATGATATAAAATTAATTAATATAATAATCAATCTATAATAATTAAAATATATACTAACTTAAAATTAATAATGTATTCCAAAAAATCATAATTAAGATGTGACTAATATATTACAATGTTATTATTTATACAGGACTTAACTGTACACAAAGAAAAAATAAGCACACACAAACGAGTTATTGCAGTAGGATAAATTAAAATAAATTACATCTTAAGAGGTACAAATTTCAGAAACATCAGTTCCAAGAACAGTCTGTTTTATATGAACAGGGCATCGTTCCAAAGAATAAACAAAATTTTGTAAACATTATTTCCACCATGAAAAATAATATTTTTCAATACTCATTTTTCAAGATATTGATATTTTTAACTATAATTAGGAAATTATTCGTGTTTAGAAACACATTGCAAATGTAAAATAAAATATTTTTAGACGCATTCGCCGTTATTTTATCGCTTTAATAAAATTATTAACTTTATAAATAATATTGAAATGGGGAAAATCGATAACAATTATACGATATTTTATTTTATGAATGTCATATTTAAATGTTTAGATTAGTTATTGGAATACATACAACTAATTTTATATTAATTGGAAACCAAAATTATCCAAATAAAAGAAAAAAATAAAACAGTCAGTCTTTCAAGATTTATTTAAACACACGTAAATATTCCCTCTGAATATCACAAAATCCAGTGTGAATAGATTTTCCCGATCCTCCGTCATCCCTAAATTACATTCATTAAGTATTTCTCAATTGTTTTTTTGTGTAAAAGTTAAAGAAATTCAATCAGTATTAAAATTAATTTCATATCTCAAACAAGAAGTGTCAAACATCATTCTATAAATGAAATCAATAATCAAATTTTAATCATTTTACCTTTTTAGATTCAAATTAGGCGTCTTTCATTCATCTTTTTCCGTCACATTTCCTAAAGAATATCGAATAAAAATTTTTATTGATTGAGATTGACAAATAAATTTAATGATGTTAAATCAGTTAAAATTTGTTTTCAACGATCAAACAAGAAGTGTCAAGCATCATTAAAATATCAAAATGAAAACATTAAAGCACGTGACTTACACAATTGGAATTTGAAATTTTTGGTAAATTATACATTTATTGATTTAAACAAATTTTTGGAATTTAATGTAATTTTTGTTATTTTACTTTTAAAAAAAATTTATTTTGAATTTTGTATTTGTTGTTATTAAACTTGTTTAACAGTTTGAGATTATTAAGTTATAATGAAAAAAAATTTTCTAAATTTATTAAAAAAAGTATAATAAGTTTAAATAATAATACGTTATTTTTCACAAATGAATATATTTTAAAAAATTTTTATTTACTTAAATGAAAAAAATATTTTGCAAAAAATAAAAAAGAATGTATTTTTTTAAATTTAAGAATCCAAATGCGTAATTTAAACATTCATTTATTTCTCATTAACTTTCTAATGCAATGAGTAAAAAAATTTCTAGAATTAAATTTTTTTCAGTAAACAATTCAATAAAAATATAGTCAAAAAGAACAATAAAAATAAAAAAATCTTTTTATCCTATTGCACAGTGTAAAAATGTTTAAAATATTAAAATTAGTTGAAATTCCGATATAACTGTATTTTTAGAAAAATTATTCAAGTTTTTCAATTTTGCGAAAAAAATGAAGAACAGAGTTATGAAGTCACTTTTTAGTGAGTTTGGGGCTCCAATTCTAAAATACGTATATATTTTCGAATAATTTATAGCTTAACATTTAACCGGATAAAATGTTTTTGTAACATACACGGATAGAAGAGTCCGAAAGACTCTTAAGCTGAAAATTGAATGTATACATAAGAAATCCTTGAATATTCGAACATTATTTAAATAAAATTCATGATTAGTTAAAAAAAAGTGTTAAAAATTAAATTTGAATTATTATTTTTATTTTGATTTACGTACGGTTAATAAAAGAGTCCAAAAGATTCTTCTATCCGGTAAAAGGTTAAGGATTGAGAATTCTGAGTGACTACAATTACTGTTACTATGTTACCAGAAAGGAATTATTAGCATTGAGGATTATACGCTGCGTTTCAAGTATTATTTATGAGGAAAAGTTCTTAGCTCGTTTCGATCATAAAATCATTTTATTTATATCCCAGACAAGTAAATCACTCAGTTCACAATTTCAAACATGAATTAAAAATCTGTCGGGGTTTAAATATGACTTGTAATCCCGGAGAGGATCCAAATATTCAAATGAAGATGGGGTCTTAAAACTGTCGGAAGCATTGTGCGCTCAATTTATATCGAAAAATGTTGGAGTTATAACAAGTAAGAGTAAAGTAAAATATTTAAACACTTGTAGTACGATGGATCTCCGTCATATCAAGGAAACCCAACGAGAAGATAATAAAATTGAGGAAATTATTACTTCATTAGAAATTAATGAACCTCCTTCAATAGATCAGTCACAAGGTCCATTATGGCACACATTAATCCCTGAATATTAAAAGATGAATTGCTATGTTGTCGAAATAGAGATGTAAAACACGTAGTTGTTCCAGAAGCTGCTCAACAATGATTAATTCAGTACATTCATCAAGATTTCTTGCCCATAGGATATAAGAAGTTGTTTAAATATATGCTGACATCTACTTTTGGACACAAACATGGGAGAAAATTAAAAAAGCTTTTTGAGAATGTTATATTAGTGCAAAAAGGAAGGTATTAACAACATAACCTAAAGAGACATTTTTACCTCAAGTTGATACTACATTATGGGAACAAATTATTTTGGATTTAGCACATTTTCAACTTTTAAAACAGGAAATAAATATGTACTTGTGATGGTGGAGAGATTTAGTAAAGTAGTTGCAATAGTACCGCTACGTAATCATGATGAAAACACGTTGATTGTAGCTGTTCAAAATAGATCATTTTCATCTGACAGAGGAAAAACATTTGAATGTAGTAAGTTGCGTGAGATTTGTAAAACATTCAATATAACTCAAAGAATTTCAGTTCTGTACCACATCAGTCCACGTATTCAGCATCTCCCACAATTCCTTTCTTGTCTGACACGGCAGATAGTACTATTGCATGATTATCTATGCTAAGAAGAATTAATACCTTTAAATGATTTTTTAACTCAATACCACTTTGCAAGCTCTATTGTATGTAGCCAATTAGAAGTTTTATTTAACCGGGAGCTGAATTTACAAGTTAATTTTTATAGAATACTCCATACACAATTCAATCCAAAGACAGTTCCCAATCCAACATAGTTCCCAGCCTGCCGATCGATTACAGATGCGAGTAATAATGTAATTACATTACTTTTTCTAAATTCTATTTCTATTTATATCATTTAATGGTGTAAAATATCATAATTATGTCAAAAACAAATAAAAAATTAAATAAATACTAATACTTCACAAAATATACTTTAGTTTAATAAGTAATAAAAGAATTAAAGAAAAAATAAATGAATATTAAATAATTATTTTTTCAATTTCATCTGAAATAAGTCTAATTCTCTATATCCGCCCTGGAAATGAAAAAGTCTAGTTTTCTTGTCAACAAATAAAAAAAATAATTGTATATATATATTTTGAAATTAGCAAAATTAAAAATTAATATTTTTGAATATATTTTCTTTGAAAAATCCATATTTTGAAAACTAAGATTCAGATAAAATATATTTGATGATATAATATGCAAAACTTATTTATTCTTTATCTTGGTGTAGCTAACTACGGGGAAATTAAATTAAAATTAAATAAAATAGACATAATTCCACATTTTTAAATGATGTTTTCAAAAAAAAATCACAAATAAAATAATAATCTTTTCAGTATTTAAGAATTTCAGTAATTTTCATTGATACTTTTTTGAGACGGAAAAATACTACTGTTGAAAATATTACCGCTTAACGTTACAAGGTCTACTTTAAATTTTTGCCACCAAACTCTACTAACTTACTGCAGCTTTCGGATGTAACAGTATCCCATAAAACATGTTTTATTCCAAAAGAGGTTTTTCAAATCATGCTAAATCAGCTGTGGTTGAAAATGTCACTAAACAAGTCATGCATCAAAGCAGTATTCCGAGCTACTGGACTCTACTCGAGAGATGTCAACAAACCACTTTCAAAGCTTCCAGGAACTGTTGCTGCATCACAATATGACCCAACATTGTTCGTAGAGATATGGATGCATCGTTGATTGATCTACTGAAAGACACGAAATGAGAAAATAAAGTGATAAAGAAACCACGTGACAAGAAGATTCCGACAGGACAAAAAATTGAGTTCTCTGATGATGATGTTGAAAATACTGATGCATCCGATGATTCAACATTTGTCTGTACAGTTTGTGCAGTTGGACAATGAACTTCAAAGTCTGTTTGTTTATTCTATTATTCATTTAAACTGATACAGTGCTGTTAATTGACAACATGTATTTTTTTAATCAATAAATAATATAGCTGCCTAAGTTGACAAACATTTTTTGCTTTGACCATGTTTTAGATTTTCTCACCTATGCGAACATTTTTCAGAAGAATTAGAGTTTTGAAGGTCTTAAATGATAGAATAGACATAAATTGCAGTTCATATCGAGCATCAGAGCATAGAATACACTGCAAAAAATTTTATATTTCAAAATATGGGAAAAACCTGATTAAGTTCAGCTGTTTTGCAGTATTTATAATAAAAAAATGACACAATAAAGCTAATATTACACTAACAAAGTAATCAATTTCCATTTAAAAAAAGATTGTTGGACTCGAACACAGGGTTTATATCATGGCGATTATCATTAACATTTAATCTGCAACTGGAGTCATTATAATTGCAAAGATCAGAATAATAACAATGAGCATAAACAAGAAAGTCATGATTCATAATGATTGGTGACAGAAATAAGAAAGAAAGGTCACTTAAATTCAACGCAATTTAATTTCTGAACAGATATTATATTTGAAGAAAGTGGTTAAGGGGAGTTTTATTTCCATTCAATGTCTAAGCATTTTTTACGGGGACAGACTGAAGTAAACTATCTTTTCATGAGATTTCACGGCACCGGATTATTTTTATAGAGTTATAATAAATCGTAGACTTACTCTAATAAACTAAAAATATCAAATAAATTGAGAATTGAAATCAAAAATTTAATACATGAAATTGTCTATAATTTCAAGTAAAAAGTCATGGGAAATGGCATTCAATAAGTTCCTTTCTTCATACGTAAGGGTCATGAATATTTAAATGAAAATGCTTTTCAAGTGTAATGACATTAAATATATTTAAAAAGAACAGTTTTTAAAAATAAAGACACAAATGATAATTAGATATTCTAATAAACTTCATCTAAAAATAACGAATTAAATTTTAATAGCATTTAAATTACAAAGTTTTATATATTAATATAATATAATGTTTTATAAATATACTTTACTATTTTAATAAAAAAGGATTAGATTTCTTATATATTAATTTCCAATGATTTTTTTCCAAGATAATTCCTTCTTTAAGATAAAAATCTAGAGTTCGACCTTCAACAATATATTTCTTTTTATCAAGGAAGTTTTTCTATTTTATCCTTTATGTAGTGAACATTTCCAACAAAAAATCAAACCACGCTAAAATTTTCACAAATTTAAATATTATTTAAATTTAATTTAAATTTCTTTTATATTTTTTTGTTGTCGCAAAACTATTTAATAATTACAAAATTAAAATTCCCAGAAGTTTTTTTTCACAAAGAATATTGGGATCAATCGACTCAAAAATTTTTCTACATGAAATTAAATATGTAAATAAAAAACGAAAACAAATGTTTTAATGTTTCAACGGAGATAATTCGAGTGTTACAAATTCAAACCAATTTAGACATTTTTTTAACCGTGAGCGAACTGCCGAAAAATCGTGTAAAATTTATTTTGTGATCAATAAATTTTGTATCCGATTCTGTCTTTTCCTTGTTTTTTGCAAATGGGAACCGCCACGGAAACTCCTACTTCACTTTATTTCAGGATAAACCAATTTTTTATCAGAGGATAATTCAACAGGAGTATCAGGAACTAATTTCTCTGGACAATAATGATAATAAAATGATTTTTTCTTAATTGAATCAGGATATTTTAGGTCGACTTCAAATACATATCCTTCATTTGCTTCTTCATTTGATTCAATATATGTTAAATCTTCTGTCCATTCCATTTCTCCCGTTGGCAAATATTTACACATTGATGATGAATATAGGGAGTTTGCATCAAAATATACTATATAACTTTCTTTAAAAAAATTGTTGAAATCATAATTAGCCTTATCTTTTGATCTTTCAAAGTCTTCCAACATCTGATCAAATTCATATTCATTTATTTCAATTTTTTCCTCGATATCTTCCTCCGTGCGTTTATTATGAGAAACGATATATCTATTTCCTAATACTGTTGCGACTCCTCCTCTTATTCCCTGTTCATAAAAGAGAAGTATTTCATAATTTTCCTCATTAAAATATTTAAGTTTTTGGGCAGTAAATTTCATCCCCGCTTGCCAGGTTAATCCTGGTAAAGAATAACAATGACATGGATCAATTTTGTAGAATTCCAGGCATTTTTTTCGCAGATTTTGAAAAAAAGTCTGCTAGTAACAATAAATCCATTTTCATGTATTGATAGACATAATCTCCCATATTTGAACATCCCAAATTCCGCCAGTTCTTTTTTGCAATTTCATATTCTTCCAAGGAAATATTTTTATTTGTTAACATATTAAAGAATTCGTTATGAGGGGGTAATTGAACTTCTGCCAAAATTCATTCTATATCCTCATATGTTTCTCCTTTAATATATTCATAAGGAAATATTCCCTTCTTTGGAAGCCACTTATTTTGTTTTTCATCAAAAAAGAGAAGATTATTTTAGTCGTACAATTTAAAGATCGTTTCACCGTAAATAGTAAGATGACTAAAATAAATTTTTGTTTTTATATAAAACATGATTTCTTATAGAAAAACAATACAACACTTGTAGAGATGAGTTAACGCTTTATTCGACACAAATTTGAATAAAAATAAACAGAGATATTATTCATACAAAAGTAATAAGATTGTGTCGGCAACTGCGTTTAATTGATCAGACCAATACATAATATCACAAGAGTAGCACGCGAGTTCCACGCGCCATCGGGTAATTTCATCATTTTAAATTTTATTGCCATGTTTTTAATCAAACACAAAAGATACAGATTACTGATCAGTAACCAAAACAAATCTAAAATGTGATCTTTTAATTACTATTACCTACCTCTATTTGTCTCAAAAAATGACATCCTTCTCAAAGAATTTGCGATTCTGACATTCAAAGTATACTTTAAGTATGACTTTTCGAAAATTCAAGTTTATTTCTTCTCCAAATGGTGAGGTATAACATGAAATATATAGTAATTAGATTCAGCTGAGTTAGAGTTCTTACAGTTGATTTTGCAGAAGTTATAGAAATTTCGCATAATTTTATTAAGGTCTTTTCATTTTGTGTCGACACATTATTGTTGATTTACTCGTCTAAAGTTATTTACAGAACTCAATAATTACCATTTCATCCGGAATCCGTATTTTTTTTCAAAGGATGTGAGACTTATGTGTCGCTATCGGATTATTACCATCACTAAATCTTTGCTGGTTTTGTCAGTGTTGTTTGAAATTTCTATTTTCCTCAAACTTAACAATTGATTTTATGATCTTACTGATTGTAACTTGTGCTATCATGTTTTAATCTCAGATTTTTATTATTATTTTTTGAGATTGGCTTTACAGGCATACCTCGATTAACGCTACCTCTTTTAGCGCTGTTTCGTTATAGCGCTCTTTTGATTTTATAAAAAAAAATAATTTTAACTGCTGTAAAATCGTATTGCGAAAGAAATGGATTACAAAAAAAAGCATTGCTAATTCTCGACAATGCTCCTGGACACCCTCAAAATTTATCAGAATTTCAAACTTGTTTGCCTGTAGAAATTATTTTTACACCTACAAATACCACATCAATTTTGCAACCGATGGACCAAGGAGTGATTGCAAATTTCAAGGCTTATTATATCCAAAAAACCTTTAAGCAACTAGTTGAAGCAGTTGACAGCAATCAATGTTCCATCAAATAATTTTGGAAGAAATTTAATATCATGAATGCCAGAGAAAATATCGGTTCATCATGGAATGAAGTGCAACAAAGTTGTCTCAAAGGATGTTGGAACTGCTTGCTTATTAAAACGGTTGAAAAAGAAATAATTAATGAACTACCACAAGTTATTACAGAAATAACGGAAATAGCAAATGATATTGGATTTGAGGAAATTGATGAGGGAAACTGAAGATAGCTGATAGCTAGTTTATCACAAATTCAGCCAGAAATTACGGATCCTACGCTAGAAACAGAAGATTTAACAGAAAATATTTTAACGAAAAAATGTTTGGAATATAATCTAGGGATAATCCAAAATGCCTTAGAAGATTTAAGTGAAAATGATCCCAATTTTGAAAGGTCCGCGCTATAAAACGAGGAGTAATGAACACTTTATCACCCTACATGGAAAAAAAATTGGTTAGGAACGTAACCCCATATTTTAGTGTAAATAGCACCTCTTAGAGCGGAGAATTGCCAATTTTGACCGAACATTTATTTTGCCAGTTTTCAATATATAAATAAAAAATTAAATTAATTAAATAAATAGTTAAATAAATTAAATAGATTAATTAAATTAAATAAATGGGTATCTGAATGTGGAAACAATTAAATAAGAGACAGACATTTAGTATTTTTTTTGATTGCCGAATTT
>MQRK01080354.1:0-10555 GCA_001938485.1 Girardia tigrina
ATTTAATGGAAAAAAGTAAATGAATAAAAAATGTATTAAAATTGTTTATTTCCATAATTTCAATATCGATTTTTATTAACAAATGAATACATAATATTAATGGATGGAAAATTAAATTACATCTTTCAATTTTTCTTTAACATCTATTATATTTAAATTACCAAATGTTGAAAAAAATATTATTTATTATATTTAAATTAATAGATATCAAAAAAAATATATTTACCTTCAATTAGATTCCAAAAATCAAAAAAATCAACATAAAATCCAGGTTTTCTATTATCGAATGGATTTTTGATATTAATAAATGGACCTCACTGTATATAATATATTTATAATTAAAATGAATTAAAAGATCTAAATATTCTTACAATATATTCTGTGTGTTTAAATAATTAATAGGTTTTGCACTTTTTTGATTATTATACAATAATTATTTATTTTAAAATAAATGTTGTAAAATCATTATATATGGAAAGCGTTGTTTTCAAACTTATGAAGATAAAAAAGTTTAACGTAGAATGTAAGGCTTTTAAAATTTACTAAAATACAGAACAAAAACAATAATTTTCCAATTTTTTTTATTGATTTTATCAATTTTAATGACAATGCTAATTTATGGTAAAAATTTCATTTAAGGCGACATTTAAGTCACAGGAAGTTCATTCAAACAATTTACCATGATTAGTCTACAAATAAAATGTTTTAACATCCTTTATTTAGAATAGGGTTCTCAAATATGTGGCCATCGACATGCTAGTATGATGTGTGAAAAATAAAAATGTTGATTGCTTGATTTGCTATATTGGAACATTTTCACAAAATTCAGGATGCTATATTATATCTATAATTTCTATATCTCTTTCAACGACTTCTTTGGTATGCCAATTTTTCAAAATATCTTGAGTAACTCTTGAATCAAGGTCACTTTTCAAATAAAATTTTTAAAAGATGGGGACATATAGGTTTCTATCCATGTGCACTATCAGAATTTGAAAATTCTGTTTCGTTCGACCTCTTCTCCACCACTTTGTATTTTAAACTCTAATTTAGGAAAAACAAATCAATATATCAAAATTCTTATTGCACAGACGGATAGAGAATCAAAATTTACACAAAAAATATTGGACCATTCATAGTAATTTGCACTTTGAAAAATTGTGAATTTATTGATTTTGCACATTCGCACATGTTCAGCAGACTGTGCTATATCGATTGGCACATGTGCAGTATCGATTAGTACATTTGGGCACTTCAAAAACTTGCATTGCTTTTGCAACACCTAATAGTTCATCTTTGACTCATTTAAAATGTAGAAGTGATAAACACACTAAAGATTTTGTTATTTTAAATTCTGAAAGGCTGGCTACTGAAGAATTGTATACGAAGCATTATAAACCATGTTTAACTTGCAAAGTGATTCATTCAATCATAATAAAGTATTTTAAAGCAAACTTTTTTTCATAATTTTCGTAAATTTGAAGCGCTTGAGCTACCTTTAAACACTAGAATTTTTTGTTCAAACTTTTCATTTAATGTTTATATAATTTAAGGAACAAATTAGGAGGGTAGGACCTCAAAAATACTTGTTTTTTCTTTCCATTTTTCATAGTTTTGATACTTTCTGTGATATATATTATTATATCGCAGAAAGTATCAAAACTATGAAAAATGGAAAGAAAAAAAAACAACTTTTGCCACAACAGTAGAGGACAGATCACAGTGTTTATCCACGACTACGAATGATGTCTTTGTATTCAATAAGATACTAAAAAAATAATCTGTAAGAAGAAGTTGATTAATCTATTACTGTCAGATAATTAATTTATTTTCCTGACTGATAGAACAGATCATTTTTAATTGTAATAAATAATTTTTTTTATTATGAAAATAATACAGACCATATTTTAAAACATAAATGTTTGATTTAGAATAAAATGATCTACTTGAAAAAATCAAAACATGAGAAAATACGGAGGTTACAATAGAAAAGCATGAAAATATAAGGTGGTTATAATAATGCATATAATATTGATTCTAATCTTAAAATATTAGGTTGTTTAAAAAATAATGTCGTTTTTAACCTTAATCTTTAAAGACAAATATCTCAGCGTAGAATCAACTTTGTTAAACGAAATAAAAACCGTTAGCATCAATACACTTTTGCAAACGTTGCTCAAGTTTATTTATTCCGGTTGCATAAAATTCTGGATTTCTGGAGGCGATCAAATCGTTGAAGGCAGTTTTAGCATTCCCTTGATTTTTGAAGTATTTCTTCTAGAGGAAAATGTCAAGATGTTTGAAAAAGTGATAATCAGTAGGCGAGATGTCAGGTGAATATGGTGGATATCTCAAAGTTTCGTAGCCAAGTTCGCTCAACAGTTGCATTGTCAGACGTGCGATGTGTGGGCGAGCGTTGTCGTGGAGAAGAATAGGCCTCTTCCTATTGACTAATGCTGGTTGTTGTTGGAATTTCTGGTTCATTTTGACTAAATAGAAATTTTGAGGAACTAGATGTCACGATAGGAACAATTTCAAACCATCTGCGTGACATTGGGATGTCTAAAAAACTGGATAAATATTTACCATACGAAATAAATGACAATAAAAAAATGCGTCGTTTTGAGGCATCGTCTTCACTTCTTCTGCAGAGCACGAATGATCCGTTTCTGGACCGAATTGTAACTTGTGATGAAAAGTGGATTCTCAACGACTATCGGAGACGTTCTTCTCAATGGTTGGCCCACGATTAAGCTTCGCAACCCTTTCCGAGGCCGAAATTGTACCAAATTTATTGGAATTGGTCCATTCAAATGGACAAAGAAAATGATTCAATACATTTTTTTGATTTTGAAAACTTTATTTAACCACCTCTCAAATTAGAACGAACCGAATACATTAACCTCTGCTGAAATTCAAAATATCAAACGCATATACACCATCAAGAAACCATATGAAAGTGATTATTTTTAAATTATTTACATTTAAAGATTATTATTTTTGTTTAATTTAATTTTTTTAATTGTTTATTATAATTTACTTACTGATTTAACTTTACTTTATTATTTAAATATTATTTTATGATTATATTGATTTACTTAATTTATTTAAAAGGGCAAATATTCGGTCAAACCGATTAATTTCCGCTCCAATAATATTGAACGCTAATTTGATATGTTTGAAAAATAATGTTTTTAAAGCGTTTACAAAATTCGTTATCAAAATTATATTTATATAATATTTGTTTATTTAATCAAATTTAATCAAATCATTCTAAAATTATAAAAAAACAGTAAAATATTGTTACCGCAAAAACGTTTTTGATATAACATGCAGTTCTTATTGTTTCTGGGTGTATATTATTTACATCTTTAACTTTTTTCTTTCCCATGAACCCGATACCGGACGGGGAGTCATTTTGGTCATGTGGGAATGAGTTCAAAAATTCTTTGCGTTCATCTCCTTTAATTAAACATAATAAAAGTATATAAGAAAAACTAAAATTATAAATAAATTTCAAAATAATAATTATTTCTAAACATAAAAAATAACTTTATTCAAAAATATACATTTATTATATTGTGATCATATTTCTGATTAATAAAGACAACAATATAATAATTTAAATTCCGAAACATAAGATTCGACTGAAGGTATACAGTATTGTATTGTGTCTAAGAACAAATTTATTTCGATTTTTGATTGAAAATTGTTACAATTAACGAATTGACATTTATACTTTTCATATACAGGGAAGATCAAATACTCAAGGTACACCTAATAAATTTGGAGTCTTCAATACAATATTTATTTTTTGAAATTCAATTGTTATTCCTTTAAATACATGTTGAAATTGTGTAGTTTTTTTATTGTTTATACACGAAAAATGAATTATTATCTAATTTTTTATGTTTAATTATGTAATTAAAAATTATTAACGAATTATTCGATGGTAGCGTATGAACATTAATTAATGGAGGATGAGACAATATTAACAATATTTCACATTGCACTCTTTCCTAAAAAATGTTAGCACAGAATTTTGAATTCAGAATCATTTATATTCAAGTTAAACTTTTTCCTTTGTATAGAATTCTTACTATCATCTATAAACGTGCTATTGAACTCGTTTGCAGAGATGATGAGCAATCTTTCCCATATAAGCGACATTGAACCAATTACAAGGAAAAATAACAACTTAGCTCTATTTCTAAAGCATATTTTTATTAAATTAAAAAACACACTTAATTTATGGTTATTTTTTGAAAAAAGCCTGCAACTCTTCTGGATTGAGCAGTTCGACTTAATACCATTTAGGGATTCCAATTCTGGGATCCCGGACCAAAATGGGTGTTCCAAAATCCCGGGATTATTGACTATAAATCCCGGGATTACTGGTTTTGTTATTTTTTTTCTTTTTTTTATGTAAAATTACTTTCTAGATCAGTAAGATTTAAAAATAATTTTTTTATCCAAAAATGCTAAAAAATTATTTTTAATTCTCACTAAGCTACTAACATATAACCAAAAAAGAGTAGTTAATATTTTTTGGTTAAAGTCTTGTAGCTTAGTAAGATTTAGAAGTAATTTTTTAATAAAAAATGCTAAAAAAATACTTTTAATTCTTACTAAGCTATTAACTTATAACTAAAAAAGCGTTTTAAATATGTTATGTAGCTTAGTAAGAATTAAAAGTAATTTTTAGCATTTTTTATTAAAAATTACTTTTAAAATAAAAAAGTAATTTTTTTCAAAAACCATTTTTAACTTATTTACATATGACGAAAGAATAATATGACTATCCATATGTCTCTGATTCTAGACTGCAGAACATGTTGAGTTAGTTTAGTTAACATGCTGGAAAGACTGCTAATTGTAAAGTCACCTGTTCAAAAAACTTTCATTGATGTGAATACGAGCGTTCGTTTGACTGATGAAGATTTGGAAATCATGAAGAAAATCGTTTCTACTCTGAAATAATTTTTTATAGCAGTTGCAGCTATCTGCAGAAGCCACAGTACGCTTTTTACTGCAGAAGCCACAATAAATTTTCTTCAACAGAACCTGCAAGCACAGTCTCATTTTCTTAGCGAAGATCTTCTCGAATCTCTTCACAAGCGAATTTTAATACAGTTGTACAATGAAGCATCAGTTGTCCTTCAATATATGCACAACCCGCAAGCACAGTTAGCAAAAAAGAAAAAGACTGATACGTCTTAAACAATTGCAAGAAGAATATGGAGAAGTACAAAGTTTGGGACGTAATACTCCCATTCCTCGAAGTTTAAAAGAACGAAATGAGTCATCACCATCAAATGACCATCTTAAAATGGAGTACCAACTACAAGAAGTTATTGCGGCTGTTTTTTCAAATTCAGTGATAAAAAATACAAAAGAGCCGGTATCATATTCAAGCTTGATTAATTATGAGATTAATATTGCTGTCCAGTCAGGCAAACGAGGGCCCCATTTAGAGAGTGCATATAAATATTTACTGACAATTCCTCCTACGTCTGTGGAATCGGAAAGAATCTTCTCTTCCGCTAAATACTTATGCAATAAGAACCGCTCCAATTTGAATGATAACACTCTTGACGAATTATCTTTTCTACGCTTAAATCATTCGCGATTATGATTCTTTTGTCACAAATTAATGTTATTTATTAGACATTTTATCTAATTATAAAATAATTATTTTTTCATTGAATATTTTTGTATTATTTGTTCGTTTTTTTATTGTAAAAATAAACTTATCAAAGAGTAATCTGAATCCCGGGACTGGAAGAAATTTAATCCTGAAATACCGGGATTGTAAATAATGGCATTATGGTTGGAAGTTGATTCAAATAACAAGTTTCTCAAACCATTTGAGATACGAGCTAATGATACCAACAATCTGAAAAAGATGTATGTATGATGCATCAAACAATAAATATAAGTGTAACACTTTGACAAAAACCAAAGTTGGTACACAAAACTAGTAAATCAAAAATTAAAATTTTTTATATTCATTCCTTACGCAGACAGAACTCTACTTTGCCAACAAAGTTTTTAAAATTTAAAAATTTTAATTAAAAACCACTTTTAAAATTAATATAAACTACTTATAATTTATAAATAGATATCTTGCAATTAAAATTGTTCGGGACTTCCGAATTTTCCCATTTTGGGATCTTAAAAAGTTTTTTCGATCAAATTTTTACATAATCATTTATTATCATCGAGAATGAGTAAGTGTGCAAAGTTTGAAGAAAATCGATTGAGTAAAAAGCCTTTAAAAACAGGTTTCTAAATTCCATGGATACGTATATATATATGAGTAAGTTAATAAAAAGATTGGAAAAAGAATGGAATTAGCAACGAGGATTAATTATCGGCAATAGTCATTTACAACATTACCAAACTGATTATAAAAATCATTATGAGTCCCTGACCTTGTGTGTAACCATTTTTTACATTTAATCAAGATCACCCTTCATTTTCATTTGATCATTTATGAATGTTAAAAAGCACACTTTTGGTTTTCCTTGGTTTGGCTTGATAAGTTGATATAGATATAATATTGTTTAATATTATCTGAGAAGCTAGGCCACTAGTATCCTAATCGTAAACAATGTCTACTTGGTATTAAA
The DNA here is from genome assembly GCA_001938485.1 of Girardia tigrina. NCBI lineage: Eukaryota > Metazoa > Platyhelminthes > Tricladida > Dugesiidae > Girardia > Girardia tigrina. The sequence goes on from MQRK01080354.1 coordinate 6,633, forward strand.
TCTGAATTAATTTTATCATGAATATCAGCTAAAACCTTTTTGAGCAAAACAGTCTGGATTGGAATCACTTCTTTATAAATATTGAAAGTCATTCTTCAGTCGATAAAGTAGGAATAATTAAAGTAATATAATTACATTTGAACCTGTCTAATCCGTCCCTCTTTAATCCGGCAGGTTCGAAAATTCACATTTTCCAATCACGGTATTTCTTCTGAATCTCTCTATTCCGGTATATTTTAAAATCCCCTGACATGCCGTAATAGCCAGGTTTTACTGTAATTTAAATATTTAAACACATATTGTCCTTCCTGATATCATTGATATAAAAACAATCATGATCATTACAGAAATTTTCAACTCGGTAAATAATTTTATTAGCCCCAAAATTATTCGCCAAATGATTCATTCTATTGCAAATTAGGCATTCGTTACAAATACTGGATATGTTTACTGTTTATTAGCAAAACTGTTACACTTAAAGTGAGTTTTGTTTTGAAAGTTTTTTCCCATTATTGGCGATCGATGTATCAATTTATGGATATGAAAATTTAAAATGAGAATATATTCAATCAATTCTAACTATACGATTATATTCAGATTTCCGAAATTATTTTGCCATCAATTGGTTAAATTTATTTTATAACTTGAACTAAATAAATAATTTGATATTTTTTATTCGATTTATAAACATTGTTTTTGATGGTATATTTATATTTTTTAATATTTACATTGTACAGTCTGTCTTTCGAAAAACCTATTCATGAATGTGTTTCAACGACCATGATGTTACCGTAAATAACTATCATATTTTTTTGGCTACGACATTGAATACACAAGTATACAGTGAATGTACAGTTAGACATATCACAGGAAACTCCTTTATTTTCTTGTGACTTGAATTTATCGGGATTTAGTACATAAATCTTATGAAGTTTATTCTCCTCCGAGACATTATCAGAACATAAATTAACAAACAGCTTGGAGAAGTCTATAAACGAATTAACAATTACGTGAAACGATCTACAATTCGATTTTGGAAATGATAATTGCACGAGAATCGGTTTTCGACGTAGAAAGAGACTTATATAAAAATCCGTTAATACGCGAGAAAATAATCACAGAAGATATTATTAGAGCAACGTTGAATTACATCTCGATATAAGTAAGGTTTCTTTCAGACCATACTATGAGACCTTAGAATTTGGAAAATGTTTTCATAATTTGTTCCAAAATATTAGTCCGGTGAAATGTGCACTTAGAATTCACAACTGTATGAGCTTCTCTGATGAAATATTTCTGGATGATATTATCACAAAAGATGAAATGTCAAATCAGTCTATATATTCTGCAAAGCAAACGGACTCTGCAGAATGGAGAATCCACATGAATATACACCACATTTTGAAACCTACTACAAGTTTGGATCAACATTGACAGTGTTTTGGGACCATCGTAGATTCATTCAAAGCCAAAACGGAGATTTTTTTATGAAATATTAGAGATTTTTTAAATGAATAATTGAAGCATAAATTAATATGAATTTAAAAATAGAAATACCTGAAGGTTGAAAACTTTCCCAAGGAAATTCAGAGAATATTTGAGCTATTACATCAAAGTTGTTATCCTTGGACAAATGCCTGGTAGAACAGGAAGGAATGGTTCTGATACTATTTTTGCGATCATAGTTCTTAATATTGGAGTTGGGTTCCATACAAAGATTAGGTGAGTTACGATCATTGTGTTTTGAGCAATCTCCATTACTTCCAGAATAGTAATCATGATTGACATAATTGAGAGATGACCTTCTATTTTTTAACTGACTTTCTCTAGTAACAATGGACTGAGTTTGTACTGCATTCAAAGTTTCGATAATAAGAGGTTCAATGTCATGTCCGTTATGAATCTTTATGTTAAGCATATCGATTTTATTGATAAATACAATAATGGGTACACATTGTAAGAACCTGAATTTAAAGTAAAAAATTAATTATTTTAAATTTACAGTGTGAGGATTTTTTGGGCAAACTCATAATAGTTTAGAATTTTTAAAATTTAAAACTGTAAAAATATTTAAACATAATGTATAAAAATTTTATAACAGTTTTGTTACAATTTAGGAAGTTATCAATAATTAAAATTCAGATTTAATCACATAAATAATCGTATATATTAGGCTTATGGTGAACTCGTTAAAATTTTTAAATTAAATAACGAAAGTTTCAAAATATTTAAAATTAAATATTGAACATTGTAGGACTTGAATTGTAGATTTAAATAACTTAAAATGAAATAACAAATCTTAACATAAAATAAAATGTATTATAAATAAAATAAAAATATTAAAATAATTTTGAAGTAATATAAATCTTTTGTTAATTTAACTAAAATATGTTTTTACAATGGAATAAAATAAGTAAAGTTTAAATAATTTTTAAATTGTTGTATTTTACAAACGATTACACTGAATCAATTCTCGGATCTAAAATATAACAAGGATGAATACACATAGAAAAAGGATGAATATATAAGAAAATCAAAACAACCACCGCTGTGAATTCAGATAAACAACAATTAAATTATAACATACAACATTCACCCTCACAAGAAGATCAAGCATCAGTTATAAAGTCTTTTAGCCAAGTCGGTGTCTTTTTTCTGACGCAGTGGTCTTCCCGGTTCCAACAAGTTAACCAACGGATTGGTCGTTGCCCCACTGCCGCCATCAGGGCAGTAGGCCAGATGCCTTGAGGAAACCGTATCGGTTCGACCGCTGTGAGGGAATTCCACTTCGATTATGAATGTGGATATAATCTCTTTAATCAAGACTTCATCGACCAATGGTTCTGATTTTGAGTGGCGAGGCTGTCTCTTTAAGAAAGCTTTGTTTACAGGTTTCAATCAAGATGGCAAGCTTGTAACATTTAAAGGCTCATACGGCGCTAAGTTTGCATCCAATGTTGATTTTCTTGTGAATTCCATGAACTGATTATGTGGTGATTGGTACCAAATGGCTCGCGAGGATAAAGCACGAATATTCATGAGTGCGAAGTGGATTTCTTCCGCCCATCAGTTTTCACTCCATCCTTTTGAGCTAGCCGAAGTTTCAAAGTTTTCCAAATTATTCCATTAAAACGATCTACTTGTCCATTTCCAGCCGGATGATAATGAGTGGTCCTTGATTTTCTCACATTCCACGCATTCAGAAAATCCAAAAATTCAAAACTCTCAAATTGGCTTCCTCTGTCGCTATGCACTTCTTCTGGTGGTCCAAAAAGTGTAAATAGCGTTGTCAATCATCTGATTGCTTCAGTCGTTGTGGCTGTGCTCATTGGAAAGGCAAAAGGGAATCGTGACCATTCATCCACTACCGTAAAGATGTATTTGCGTCCAATCGAATCAACTTTAGGGCCCATGAAATCTATTGACAGGCATTGCCAAGGCTTCACCGAGTGAATAAGGCGGCCGTTCTTCAGCTTCGCAAACCTTGGCTTCATTTCAGCGCATAACGAACAGCGCGAGCATTGTTTGACACCTCCTTCGACATCTGCGATATTTAAATCTCTTGCTTTGATGAACTCGGTCAAACGTGTTATTCCAGGGTGACCCATACTTTCATGGATAGTTTGAATGAGATTTCCTTGGTCTTTAGTAATGACAGTCACTCTACTAAGAGCATCGGCAACAACATTAGCTTTTCCGGGAGGGTATTTTATATTGAAATTATGTTCAGCCGGATCCATTCTCCAGTGCAATATCTTTGCATTTTTCACCTTGTTCCTGGGTTTTCTGTCGAAAATGAAAGCTACTCCTTGTTGATCCGTAAATAATTCGAAACATTTTCCAAGTAAATATTGATGAAAATGGTTAACAGCTGAAATAATTGCGAAAGCTTCTAACTCCACTGATGCCCATTTCTTTTCAAC
>MQRK01080421.1:0-11598 GCA_001938485.1 Girardia tigrina
ATAATTTTTATTAACAGATTTTCATTTATTGAAAATAATTAGTTTGAACTCAGAAAAAAATTGATCAAGAGAGATGTCAAATAGTGAATGCGCTTGTAATATTAATAAATGTTGTAAACGTCATATATATATATATCTCCTTCTATATATTCCTTGAATTTTCAGTATTAAAATAAATTTTTAATGTTTATCAGTTGTACAGAAAATTTTCCGATCTAATTTATTAAATAAAATATTTATTTTTACATTGATGTAAATTCAAATCATATTTTTAGCTAAAATTAATAACGATATGTTTGCCAGAGAGGAAAAGTTCACTGGAAACTGTAGTAAGTATTGTTGTGCAACGTCAGTGTGGTCCGCAAAATGAGCTAATATATTTTGTAAAAATATCCTACTGATTAATATTGATTTAAATTTACCAAAATAAATCCATATAATAAAAATGATAATATCATAAGAAGTTGCTAATATGTAAAATATATTATTGGTGAAAATCTCATTCTTTTATTTATTTTAAATTTCCCATTAACATGTTTTATATATATAAAAGAAACAAAATTGGAGTGATAATTCATTATAATAATCTTTTCTGGGAATAAAATTTTAAAAGTTGGAGAGTAAATAAGACTAATTTTACAGCCATCCATGATATTCACGTATACGCATTACGCACGCTATTTCGCAAATTCGTATTGTGTTTACGGGATTAGGTGAACTCCCAGTACAAGGGAAAAATGGGCAATAGAAAGAGACTTCAAACGCACTGAGCGTAATGAAGATAGGTCTGGCATAGTCATCTCATTGATCGCAATAGGATCATATAAACTTCGAAGACATTTAGAGACTAAGCATGAAAATTAAGCTTTCATCAACTAAAATATGATTTTGATTCATCTCCTTCATTCGTCGAAAATGGGATTGATTTGCAAATGATGATTGATCCTGCAAAACAGTTATAAGCTCTTAGGCTTATGAATTGGTAAAATTTTCTTCATCAGAATTTCAAATGTGAAATTTTCAATTTTTCGATATCCTATTATAAAGTTTCCGGCACTTTTGATTCTTGCATATAAATATGGATGTTTATTGCAAGATCATTTACGCAATGAGTGAAAATGGATATTAGCTTATGTTTTTTCCATTTATCCGTCAAATTTAAACGAAAAATTTTACTTTGTTTCTGCTTGTTTCTGATCATTCAATAAAACGTTTAGATCTTAAATTAACGATATAACCTCTTAAATGTTTTCAACACTCTATCAAAATTTGTGAAATTGTCGTCGACGCCTTCATTTATAGCGAGTAAATCTTTGTTGATGAATACCTTGATCATTACTTTTGGTTTAGATTCTTTAATTTGAGTGATATCAAACAATCTCTTGCAGTCTAATATATCCTTCACTCCAATAAACATGGCTGCCAGGATATAGATAATATTAGCAGCAATGATATTATTAATTAACAATAATTAACATTTGTGAAGGACTCATGTGAAAAGTTCATCCTTTAAATTTTTGAATAAATATTTTTTATAAATAATATTTGAAATAAGTAAATATTTAAGATCAAAAGTTTTCTAAACTTTTCTAAACTAAAATCAAAAGTTTTTCTAATAACGTAAAAAATATCGTAATTAATTTTTAAAGTTATTTTAGAGAATAATCAAATTTTATTTGTAGTGTAAAAAAAACTTAAAATGAAATTAATTGGGAAATAATGGATTTTTAAATAATTGATTAAAAAAATATATAAATACAAGGATAAAATAGGTTGTAAGAATTTTAAAAGTTATTCTAAATAGTTTCGAAAAAAAATTTAATTAAGACTTTTATCATTAACGTATCATAAAAATAATAAAATTTGTAAATATCGAAAAAATAAAACGTTAAAATCTTAATTCATTAGAAATGTTTCAAAAAAAAGAGAAATAACATTAAACTAATTCTAAAATAATAAAATATCATTATGATTAATTTAGTAAAAAAAATGACTACAAAATTTGGTTGTGTTTTTAAATTAAAAATAAGGATGTAAATTTTCAAATAAATAGAATTAAAAATTTTCAATTTTAATATAACTTATCAGTTATTTATATTTTTAATTTCATATTTTTATATAAAAATCTGGTCATTAAGAAAACGATAGGAAAGTTCCTCTACAAAATTTTTTATTAAAAACAACAATTTTTATTACAACAAAAATTGTTAATTAAAAATTGTTTGAATAATTGCTAATTGTGTTATTAATAAATTTTTGGTGTTATGAATTCTAATATTGATCAAGAACCCAACAACATTATAAAAAAATTCTGCTAAAGTTAGTTTAAATAAATGTTTTCAATAAAAATCTTAATAAAAATATTTGGAAATCATAACATGTTATACATATTTATTATAATATTACAGGGTTTTCAGTACAATTTCATCATTTTAAAGTTCAATTTCGTCATTTTTTAATTCAATTTCGTCATTTTTTAGTTCAATTTAATCAATTTTAATTAATCACAAGCCCAGTATTGTGTTTTCCAGACATGAAAAGAGATTTTATTTTATATACGGCTGCTAGTTTCGACACCATTGTAGTCGTGTTAGCACAGAGGGACGATCAAGGAAAGGAAAAGTTGTAGCTTATGGATCGCTATCAATGAATAGCCACGAGAAGGGCTATTATGTTACAAGAAAAGAATTTCTTGTTATGTATTATTTTTAGACATTTTAAGTATGTTAAACGGTTAACCTTGCGTACCGACCATAAAACAATCACGCTTATATTGAACACTAAGAAACCAATTATATCGCAGTATCAAATGTGGATTAACTATCTGAGCAGTCTGGATATGAAGTTAGAATTTCGAAAAGGATCTTTGAATACTAATGTTGATATGCTGTCAAGGATGAATTGTGATAGGTGTACTCAATGTTTGATGCAACCCAAGGAAGCTAAGAAAAAAAACTTAAGATACATACACTGGATGTTGTATCAGAAGATGAAACCACAAAGTCCCTCGAATATATTATTTTGGAAACCCGTCGGATGCAAGAAAAGACTCTAATGATTTTGAAAAGTTAAAGGGTAAGATCAAAGAGATTGTACTCAGATGTGAATCATGCCAAAAGTATAAAACATATACGGCCAAGACAAAAGAGAACACGATCAAATTAGAAGCTGCCGAGGTTTTTTAATGTATTAATGTGTAAATTTGTGGACCGTTGAAAGAGACTTCTGGGAAAAAGACATATATTCTAGGAATTATTGATCAGTTCAGTAAATACATTACGTTATTAGCAATATCGAAACAAGATGAAAAATAGATAATAAAGGGAACAATGCGGAATTGAATACTGAAATTTGGTTCTCCAAAGGTGATGAATGTGGATTGCGGTAAGGTTTTTGAATCAAAAAAGATGATACAAACATCATAGGACAAAACATCCCAATTGCCAAGTATTACAAATGAAATTATTGTAATATATTTTAAGCATTTAAAATCTAAATGTTAATTGTGAGGAATTTTTATATTATGTCTCTCCTGCCCAGATTGTTGATTAATATTTAAATTCTTATCACATGAAAGTAATTTAATTTAAATGTAGATTCCATACGTTTGTACTAATGATGTTGTGTCCTGTGATGTTTGGTCCAGTCACCAATAAGACATGTATTCAATACCAAAGTAAAATAAAATTTTGTTGCCTTTCTGAATTTTCGTAAACTGGGAATGAAAAAAATGAATTAAAGAACTATAATGAATAAGTTAATGATGCTAACTTTCAATGCAAAATAAAAATGTAACAAATATAAAATTATTAAACAATTATTTTACGGCAGGGTTTTCTCTATTCTTAAATTCAATTGAATAGTACAAATTAATAATAATTATTTATATTATTTATCTGGTTATTAATTAATAAAAAATGATTTTTTATCAATGTATACTTTTATTCTCCTGGAGTTTTATTTGAGTTAGTATCAAATTACTAATTAAACAAATTAATTATTGAAAAACTTTTTTGTTTGGTTTTATCAATCTGTGATTTTGTCCTTTTGCGGTTTCACTCACGGAGGCTGTTTTCGTGTGAGGATTTATAACTGGGCTTTGGTCTAGTGACCCTAATAAAGGATGTAACCTCGGGATGTTTTGACTAACCACATTTCTCAGTGTTGATTGTTTAAAAAATAATTTATTTATTTTACGTTTTCTACAAGCAGTTTTTATATTTTTTTTAAAATCCATTCAATTTTAAAAAAGCTGAAATGGATTTTGAAACTCTTTAGTAAATTTCATATTGAAAAAACAGTTTATATTCATCAATAGGAAAAGCATTTTATTGTTGTAAGAATTTTCCATTTCTACTAACAACAAAATCTGATTATCAAAATTTATTTATATTCAAAATATTGATCAATTCTAATTATTTAAACAAATCAGGAATTTCATAAAATTAAACTGGATCCTAATAATAATTTATAATATAAATATGAAATATGATTATTTACTATAAATATCAATATAACAAATTAATTATCTTCACACCCCTTCTTTAAAAGGCTTTAGCCACTCTATATTTCGACATATTAACCTTCCCGTTTTATTTTCTAATACGCTACGATTTTGTATTTTAAGAATGATCCTATACAGCCCTTCATATCGATCCGTTTCATTTAGTCTACTTTCGACTTTCATTAATACCATATCTCCTTGTTTAAAATTTCGCTTCTGTTCGCATGTTTGAGAGATTTTGTTTTCCCTTTGTTGCACTTCTTCAATAATTTTTTTATTATCAAGATCATATCGACGTGATCCATCCAGTATTATCCGTTTTCCAAAGATGATTTCTGATGAGCTAAATTTGGTGGTACTCTGTCTAGAAGCATAAATCTAAATTCAATCTCCGGTAATATCTCAACCCAAATTTTTCTACCATTATCTTTTAAGGATGCATTTAAAGCGTCACTGAAAGTACGAAATTGCCGTTCTATAATTCCATTTGCACTATGATGGTATGGACTTGAAAACTGCAACTTGATTATCATTAATTTAATAAATTCGGCGAAAGATCGTGATTCAAAAACTTTTCCTCTGTCTACATGAATACATGCCGGGGTTCCAAATTTTAATATCCACTGCCTCATGATCGTTTGAATTGTAGTTGCTTCATCTTGAGAGTTGTCGGCTGTCAGGCTTATGTATCGGCTGGATCTGTCTATACTTCTTTCCATTTATTACTGGCATTGGACAACAGAAATCTATATATATATATATATATATATATATCATCAAATGGCCGTTTTGATATTAAATTTAACGTTTCTTCTTTTGTTGACTTTGTATATGTTTTTGCTATTTGACACGCTATACAACTTCTTACTATTTNTTCAACTTGTTTTGTGAACTTGTTCATATTGCATATTCATTCATCATGTATGAATATACTTTCTTAACTCCTGCATGACATAAAAATGTATGAAAGAATGTAGTACAGTCACTTCTAATACTTTTCGAAATCCAAATTTTGTCATCGACTGTTCGAATACCTCCACGTTTAAATTTAAAGTCTTTCGAATTTCCGCTTCTTATATGACTCATAATTTCTCGGATTTCAGCATTGTTCTGTTGCCGCGAAATCGTCAGTTTTTCTTCATCCAATACGAGCATTCGCGTTCGTTGCTTTCTTGTTTTTACTTCTTCATGTTTCGTCATACATTGTGCGCACACCATACATTCATTTCTAGATAATGCATCCGCATTTTGATGTAATATTCTATATTCATGATGTATTCTATATAATTCTATTCTATATATGATGTAATATTCTATATTCAAAAATCATATCTAAACTACTTAAGTTGTTTATCCAGTTTTGAAATTGCGGCGTGATTGGTTTCTTTGTTGTTATCATAAAAACAATCGCCTTGTGATCTGTTCTTAATTTGAAACGAGTGCCATATAGAAAATGTTTAAAGTGTTGCGTNAAATGAACGACAGCCAATAGCTCTTTCCTTGCTATACAATACCCTACCTCGTGTTTCGACATTGCTTTCGATCCATAAGCAATCACTCGTTCTTCATCTTTGTCATTTACTTAAGATAGAACTGCCTCAATCGTATCGGATGATGCATCGGTGTCTAAAATAAATGTCTTCTCGAAATCTGGATAGATCAACACTGGAGCGCTTGTTAAGGCTTCTTTCAAAGTGTTAAATGTTGTTGAATGATTATCAGTCCAATATAAAGAATTTTGGGGCTACTGCACATTGATTCTAGTGGTATTGCCAGTTTTGAATAATTCAAATGAACTTCCTATAATAATTGCATAAACCCAGGAAACCCCGCAACTTTTTCACACATTTTGGTCGTTGAAACTCTAAAATTGTTTTGATTTTATCCGGATCTGTTTTTATGCCATCTATATTCACTATATGACCTAGGAATCGTATTTTCTTCTGAAATATTTTACACTTTTCAGGATTAATTCGTAACCCTGCTTCTTGTATCTTTGAAAACAATTTTTCTAATCTATTTAAATGTTCTACTTCCGTTTCTGAGAATACCAGAATATCGTCTAAATATACGAGAGCATCTTTCCATAACATGTCTTTAAGGACATCATTCATCAGTCGTTGAAATGTTGCCAGAGCTGCCGCTATGCCAAATGGCTTTCTCGTAAAACAGTATTGTCCGGTCTTTATTGAAAATGCAGTTTTTAATTTTGAAGACTTGTCCAATTCTATTTGATAGTAGGCGTTTCCTAAATCTATTGAACTGAACCATTTCATGCTATTTAATAAATCTAACATTTCGTCTATATTTGGCATCGGAAATATTGGTCTCTCTGTAACTTGATTTAACAATTTAAAATCAAGACATAACCGAATTTCATTTTTTTCTTTCTTCTAAACACAGACCATTGGTGTATTCCAAGGCGATGAACATTTTTCAATGATTCCATTTTGCTCCAAATTCTTGATAGCCTCTTCTATATGAAGTTCCAAATGTGCTGGTTGTCTCCGTGGTTTCTCTTCAATTAGCAATCCACTTGTTTAAATTTCATGTCTAATCCACGAGGTTTTACCGATGTCCCACTTTCCAGCCATAAAAATATTCTTATATTTCTTGATACATTTATATAATCGGGTCCCTTCACGAAGTTGTAACTTCTCTTTAGCATTCAATAATCCATCAGCGGCTGAGAATTTGCATTTATTTATATATGGATCAATAGTACAAATCATATCATTTTTTGACATCTCTGATATTTGAAATTTTTCTTTCCCTTGCTTTAACTTATTTATCTGACATCTGAGTTCAAAACCAAGAGCTTTAATCAGTCCAATTCCAAAGATGATTGACGGAAAAACTTCTTTTGAAACATAAAATAGTTGTCGCGTTTTGATACTTCTCCATTTTACATCTGGAGCGGAGAATTGCCAATTTGACCGAACATTTTTGCCAGTTTCAGTATATAAATAAAATATATAATTAAAATAATTAAATTAAATAAATAAAGTAATTAAAAAGAAATTAAATAAATAAAATCAAATAAATTAAAAAAATTAAATTAAATTAAAATCAAAAGAATAAATAAAATTAATAATAAATGAATTAAAAATAATGTAACGTAAAAACTCTGGATAAAATAAACAAACATACGACAATGATGTGTCGAAGAATAGAACCGGTTAAAAAACTTTAAAACAATGGTTGAATTTAGTAAGCCATACTAAAACGATAATAAACTTTAATAGGCTTGTGGAATCATTCGAATTATTTCCATACAACCTCGTAATCAAATGTTTTTAATTTCGGTCAGATTGTGAGCCTCATTCATTCATTTTATTTTTGTTTTTGATTGCAGTGGATGGAAATTTTTTCTCTGCATGTGGTAAATCAATGTCAATTTCAAGTTTCAATTTAAAAAAAAGTGTCGTTAAAAATAAAATGGTCACTTCATTCTTACTCTATTTTGAACAATAAAAAAATTTAAAAACTTGAATAATAAAATGGCATCCAGTATCAATGACGATGATTTTGAAAACAGTAATTATCGAAAACAAAATAATCTACTAAATATCGATATTATTGCATGTTGTGAAGATACTGAGAATATAAAAGATTCTGATGACACAAATAATTCTGTAAATATCGATATGTTACCCTGTTCTGAAGATTCTGAGAATACAAAAGATTCTAATGACCAAAATAATTCCGTAAAAATCGATTTAACAATTTCCAGCGATACTAAGACTGTATATGTTGTGAATTTGAATTGCGTAAACGAGATGGGAATCCGCTGAATATTTTGGTGAATAAAATGAAAAACAATTCTCTTATTAAAATATCGTGGAGACACGGCTTCCTGTCCAACATTTATATAACACAATCCGTTCAACTCCATATTGCTGAAATCGTCGCATAATTATTCAGCGGAATTTCTAATTGTTCAACTAATTTCCAATTTAAAACATTAATTCGGGCTCCTGTATCAAATAAACAATTCATTTCTATATTTTTACATTTACTTTTCATGCTTGGCCGCCCATTGAATACATCATAATTTAATGTGCTCTTTTCATTCATAAGAAATTCAACCATCTTATCCATAGCACACAAATCCGTATTTTTTATTAACTTCTTTACAACAATATTCCTTTTTACTATACGCTATAATTTTACCACTATTATTACATCCATGGGTCTTATCATAATTATTACTATCATTGTCATTATACTTAGTTTTGTTACTATCATTATAATTTTTAAGATTATTATAAATATTACTTTGAAATATATAATTATCAATACTATTATCATAAATATTATTACTTTTATCGAGAATATTTTTACAGTTATTATACATATTATTATTAAAATTTACATTATTATATTTACAAGGATCCAGACTAATCTTACTACTGAATGTATGGCTACAATCATATCCTGATCTGATTGAGCCTCGTCGTTTGGGTATCCAGCTGTTTTGATATCTTCCATTTGTACACCATCTGCCTCAACTAAGCCAGCCACTGTTCGTTTAACCGTTTGATTTCTTCTGCTATTATGCCACTTGTTTTGACCCGATTGAATCATTTGGTAATTTTTCCTGAAACACTGATAAGCCACATGACTTGAAAACTTATATGTTGAGCATTTCAAATAAGGACACTCTCTTCTAATGTGTCCTTCGCCTTTGCAGCCATAACAAATCATGATATTGTTCGGGAAATCACGGCGAATATGACCACTTTTTTGGCAACCATAGCATATAATCGAATTTCTAGCGTTTCCATCATATTGATTTCTAACTGGCCTCTGAGAATTGAAGTTTCTTGTTTCTGAGAATCTTTTTTGTTTGTTTGATTGAGCTGGAAATGCCGCTTGTTCTTTGAGAACAGTGGCAAATGTCTTCTGTCGATGAATATTAGCAATCTCACTCGCCTGTATTTCCTTCTTAATCGTGTCCATTTTTTCGATCACTGTTTTGATTGATGCTTGAGATTTGACTTCCTCCATATTAAATTATTTTTTTACTTCGATATCTTCTACACAATGGGTCAAAAAAATATGCCATCAATTCTATCTTGCTCAATTTGTGGTTGAGGATTCGATCAACCATCTTTTCAATTTTATTGAAATACATCATTGCTAGATCTGTTCCTTTCCGATAATTAATGATCTCCTGTATGTCCTGAATAAGAAATGATGGTCTTTTAAAGGCCTTCCGGAGTCTGTCCGCAAAATTGATAATTTTATTATCGACGTTTTAGTAGGTAAACAGCAAATCCCGATGCAAAAAAGCTTTTACCACAATCAGCTGTATTGTTTCACTGATTTGCGAAACTTCGAAAAATCTCTGACACTCTGCGATGAACTCCTCCACATCGCTTTTTCCGTCATTGATCTGCGGCGCCAGGTTGTAGAGGATACTTGGCGTGGTCACCATGTAAGAATTTTCCATTTCTATTAACAACAAAATCTGATTATCAAAATTTATTTAAATTCAAAATATTGATCAATTCTGATTATTTAAACAAATCAGGAATTTCATAAAATTAAACTGGATCCTTATAATAATTTATAATATAAATATGAAATATGATTATTTATTATAAATATCAATATAACAAATAAATTATCTTCACAATTGTAACATATCAAATATAATTTTAAGGTGTTTGTGTATTATTTATTCCATAATATTTTTATTGACTATTTTTATCTTTTTTTAATATAAATGATTAAATTAGGGCTTTTAATGATTAAAAAATTTTTAATAGTTAACTTTCCATAAATTAACGATTAAATTCGATTAAATAAAAAGGTTTTCCACTAAAGTTTATTAAGAAATTTCTTCTACACGTATTTCAATTGAAATACAGAGAAAAATCAGAAATGGAATATGAGATTTTTCTTTAAAAATTGTCAGACAGCCAGCTACGTAAACAAAGAAGCATATTAACGGTGTTGGATTCACATGATGAACGCATCCTGTTGACAATGTAACCAGCAGAACTAAATAATCGTTCACATGGAACTGAGGTTGCTGGTATGCAAAGTATAGTTTTTGCCAATAATGCCAATTTCGGATATCGATATTCATTAAGTTTCCACCACTCTAATACGTTAACTGATTCAGCGACTTTTTTCTCCATTTTATATCGCTGTATTTCATTCGAAGGACTTTCTATACCATCACCTGAGTTGGAATCATCCTCTATCAGCTTAAACCGTTTTTCATTCAGTTTACATGTAGTTTTATTAGCAAAGAATTTTGGCCAGCATGAACATTATTCTTCGCCGAACCATTACTTGTCACTTTCTGTTCAATAAGCAACCAAGTTTCTTCTTTAGCTTCATCTGATAAACACTTCGAATGTTTATTCCGTGGATCGAGTAATGTTGCAATCTTTAAAACTGCAATGTTTTTCATATTAATTACACGTTCGTTGAGATCATTAACAGCCACTTCCTTGAATCTATATACCCTGGATCGTCATCAGTCACAATCACATGTTTTGTTAAAGATGATAAAAGCGGCAATACCCGACTACACACTAAATATTTATCTCCACCAAGAAGTACTGTAGCTTGATGGAATATATCTAAAATTTCGACGCATTTTGACATCTTTTCCCAATCAGAGTCGGACAATTTTGGACATTTATAGTACTTTCATATAGTTGAAAAATAGATCATTAATGCATCTCTAGCCCGCAACAAACTCTGAAACATCTCAAAAAGACTATTCCATCTTGTTGGAACATCTTGCTGTAGTCTAAATAGTTGGGAATCAATACAGTTTTGCAATTCAATTGTGTTAATAGGACTATGCTTAAAATGTCCTATGATTTTGCGACATTTTATGAATAATTCTTCGGTATCTTGAAATCCATGCAATATGCTCAACTGCAAACAATGAGCCAAGCATGAAATATGAGCAAACCCAGTTGGATTAATAGTCGATAAAATATTTCGTGAATTGTCAGTCACCACTGCATGAATCTTATTTGTTATGTTCCACTGTTTTGCAAAATGTTTATATAATTCAGCAACACTAGCAGAATAGTGACGTTCAACGACATGTGCACATTCTAAGA
>MQRK01080503.1:0-16313 GCA_001938485.1 Girardia tigrina
AAAATTTTGCGTAAAATAATAAATTGCCAGTAACTCTTTTCTCGTAACACAATATCCAAGCTCGTGTTTGTTCATTTTATGTGATCCATACGCGATCACTCTCTCTCTCTACCATACGTATCCTTCTGTGATAATACTGCTCCGATTGTATTGAAGCTTACATCTGTATCCAGAATAAACTCCTTCTCAAAGTCAGGATACGCCAGTATCGGGGTGTCAATCATTTTTTCTTTCAATTTTCGAAAAGCTTCCTCACATTCTTCAGTCCATATTATTTTCTTTTCTTTATTCTTACCACATAAACCCTCCAATACTTTTGAGTATTTTGCGTAATCTTTTAAAAATTTTCTGTAGTAATTTGTTAGACCCAAGAAACTTCTCAGATGTTTGATACATGATGGCTTCTGAAATTTTTTAATGGCTTCAATCTTTGTTTGATCAGTTTCTATACTATTCTTACTAACAATATATCCTAAAAATTTTGTTCTTTCTGTTAAAAATTGACACTTTTCTGGGTTAATTCTTAAACCTGCTTCCCTTATTTTTTCCAGTACATTTTTTATTCGTTGCATATGCTCTTCTTTATTTTTTGCAAAAACTAAAATATCGTCCAAATATAGTACTGCCTCTTTCCAGTTTAAATCTCCTAGGACTTTGACCATTAGCTATTGGAAAGTTGCTGGGGCTGCTGCTATTCCGAACGGCATTCTTTTGAAACAATACTGTCCGTTCTTTGTTGAGAATGCTGTTTTAATCTTTGATTCTACTTCCAACTCGACTTGATAATACGCGTTCCCAAGATCAATTGTACTAAAATATTGCGCACCATTCAGTGTTTTCAGCATGTCATCTACATTTGGCATAAGAAACGTAATTAGTAATTCTATTCAACTGGCTGAAGTCTACTCGAATATCTTGTTTTTCCTTCTTCCATACGCATACTAATGGGAAATTCCATGGTGAGCTACACTTTTCGATTATGTCATTTTCTTCGAAATTTTTAATAACATCATCCAATTTGTCCTCAAAATGTTTTGGTTGCCGATACGGTTTTACTAGTATTGGATCCCCGTGTGTTTCTATTCTGTGTTTTGTCAATGATGTTTTCCCAATATCCTACTTATCAGCCATGAATACTGATTTATAATTTGCTAGAATCTTCATTAATTGCCCGTCAATTTGCTTGTCAAATATATCCATTATTCTTCTTAGTCTGTCCTCATCTGATGGGTTGTCACTAATCACCAATATTTCTCCACCTCGAGGTATCTGTCTTTTCAGTTTTATTCCGAATTTATCCAAGAAATCTATACCTGCGATCATTTCGGGTTCTAGTTCTTTAACCACATAAAATTCTATTAACTTTTGTGTTCCCTCAATAGCCACATTTAATTGAACGATTCCATAATTGATCAGTTCTGAAGCATTTGCGCAATGGATACGTTTTTTCGTTTCTCTTATTTTAATATCTTTCATGTTTTTAATTATCTCCGCTTTAATTACATTTACTCTTGCTCCAGTGTCCAAAAGGCAATAAACTTTTCTATCTTTCACGTAAAAATCCACACATGGACGTCCTTTCAGTTCTTTATAATTTATCTTAAACTTTGATATCTTCAATATTTCCGTTTTACCATTTACTTTCTTATCATCTTGAGTTGTCTTCGCATTCAAGTTCGCACATCTCTTGAGGAATATTTTCATCCGTAAAATCAAACATACAATCACACACATTCATACATACAATCAAACATACATTTACATTGGGTTTCTAATGAAGCACAGTGATCACCTCTCCTTGTGATCGTGCGTCCTCGTTTCCCTGTTCGTCTCCGGATCTTCTTTTACCTCTAGAATAATCTCTTGTTGTATTCTCTTCTCTTCTATCAGACATTTCCGATCTCCTGTCCTTTTCATCATCTCTGTCGTCTAACTCCGCCAAGTGTTGTTTCTTATTCATATATGCCGGTCGTTCTCTATATCTCTGATTAGAATAATCTCTCCTGTCATTACTACGATTTCTATTATTGTCTCATTTCCGTTGGTCACGTTCTTTAAACCTATTTGGGTTTTCATAACATTGTGTTCGTAGGTGTCCTCTTCTTTGACAGTGACTACACTTAACGTTCGACATTCTCTTCTAATATGACCTTCCTCATGGCATGCCCAACAAATTATTTTTCTGACTTTATGATTTCGACTTGTACCGTCTCTCTTTACTTCGTCGTTCCGTGGTTTTGGTGTTCTTCTTTTATTCTCCACAGTTTTCCAATCGTTTTCTTTCCTTGTGTTATATGCTGCAATCGGTGAATTTCTTTTCTTTTTCCTGTATTCATACATCTTCATTTGTATGTTTTCGATCTCCTCTGCATTTGTTACACCTCGAATCGCTATCTCTTGATCGACGTTATCATCATCAATCATATTGGCATAGACCAAGTTTGATAGTTCATTCTTACCAAACTTTTTCTCCACTAATTTTTCGATTATCTCATCTGCTTTGCGGAACGCAAGTGACGGGTCACCGCAAACTACTCTTAACTCTAAGAGATCTTTCATCAAATCCAAAATAGATTTCTCTTTCGAAAATGCTGCTCGCGTTTTCTTTTCGCAAGTACTCCCTGGGGTCTTCTCGTGTCTCAGAATCGCATCTGGAGTCAAGTAGGGTGTTACCAGTAGGATTTTTTTCTCCTCTGATAATCCCATAATCTTTGAATACCTGTTAAAACTTATCAGGAATTTTTCTAATTTGTGCTCAGATCCATCGAATGTTTCTGGACCTTTGATGTTCGGAGTCACGTGGTGTGAAGTCGCCATGTTAAGAGAACTCACACATTTGACAGAACATTTATTACATTCACAAATTTTATCATCTTTATGATGATCAATATTATTGCTTTCACTAGAATCCATTAATCAATTTTCAATATCTCCCATTATAATCTGAACTACACTTGATAAGATTATTTTATTTAAAAATACTTAATTTAAATTTGATTGGCTAAAATAAAATATTTTTATAGACATTTTTAAACATTAATTTGATTTTAAATATATAAAAATTTACAAAAATAAAATCATTAAAATTATTTAAAGTTTCAATAATAAAAACTAAAAATTTGAATATTAAATCTAAATTTAAATAAATTAGTTTCAGATTATAAAAAATTAAATATTGATAATAATATTGATATTGATAATAGGAGAGGCACAATCCCAAATCAACATACAACATTTAAACATGCAAACACTACAAAAAACAATTATTCCTCACATATATATACCTGTATATATATACCTTTTCAGAAACCATTTATTACTTCATAAAAATGCACATGCTTCGTTCTTAACAGAACATCATCGATACAACATATTTTTTAACACTAAAAATCAAGAGAGTCTGTATCAAACAGAATATTTGTCAGAATTCTGATTTCATATAACTAACTTCAAACAGTAATTATTTATTTATAAAATTCTAAATTTTATTTTTTTAAAAAATTATACTAAAATATTTAAGAAATAACAACTTTTATTATTTTAAAACGAGAAATAATTTTCATCAAAGTCCTAAAATTTTAAAGATATTATGTGTTTTTTGTAAATATATTAAAATTATATTAACATAAAAATTAACAGTTCTTACCACTTGACGAGTTACAACTGAAATAACTGAAAGAAAAAACAGGAAACCCTAAATGTTGTGGTATACATTTAAAATTATTAATATAAAAATATCTAACTCCATTAACAATAGGTGGAAGAAGAGATAAGGAAATAGCATTACCAATTTGTGCAGAATTATTATTGCTTAATAAAGCTGTACTCAAATTCGGAGCAGAAACTATTGCAAATAGAAGAATTGATAGAATATATTTGAATTGTCCCCTAAAAAATATTTTTAATTTAAGTTATTGTTCGAAGTTTAAATTGATTTGTAAATTCTATGTAAAAATAAGATTTTTTCTTTAACACATTTTCGGCGCAAACAATAAGGCGAAAACAGATAATACAATTTTATTTTAAAGCTTTGACAATGTTCAACCTTAATTATGACTTTCATAATTTTGAACACGTTGACTGACTATTGCACCCTCATTTTGATTTCGTCATGCGGAGTTCGAACAAAACTCTCACTCAATGTTTCGATAGGTTCTTTGACCGTCACTAGATCATTTTCAAACTTCTCTGAATTTATCGATCCCGTTTCCATGAATAATTTTTCCCTCGAGCCATCTTCTTAGAATCTCATCTCATCTTTACATCGATCTCGAACAATACGACAATCTATCATCCAAAAATTTTCAATCACACTTGACGGTTCTACTGTTTCAGTAATTTCTTCAGAAAACTTGATTCCATTCAAATCCTGATATCCAGTATCACAGATTTCTTTGATTTCATTTTTCTCAGGCTCCGTTGTTTTCATTTTTGTTCTCCTCAGATTAATTCTCGAATCATCACTTTTCTTGTTTTCCAAGATAATTCGTTCTCGGCTTTTAACGACGTCATCCCGTCTTTCTACTCTGCTTCCACATCTCCAATTTTCATCAGTTACAGATACATATTTTGACTTCCATGATACACGATCACTCATCATACAACTGTTATTTCTTACTTGCTCCTTTTATCTTCATATTTCCAACGAGCTTCAACTTTTTTATCTGTTGCGATGTGCGAAACTTCCTCCATTCCTGTTTCTGTAGGCGTTGTTTTTATCAGAAATGACCTCGGATAATATTGCCCTTTGATCATAATTATTCTCAAAAATTGTCTGGGATAATGATCAAATAACTCTTTTTCAGGTATTCCCCATCATTCCCTCTCATAATACACTGCCGGAAAAATGCTTGATTCGATTAGTCTTCTTTCAGCGCTATAGGAACTCGGTTACTTTGAATCGTAGACTGCAGTTCTTGTAACTTATGATGTCACGTTGAGAATTCTCGAGAATTTTAGAAAATTACTAAACAATTTTTCTCGAGAAATTTAACATTTAAAATTTTAATTAAATTATTTTTATAAAAGATCAATGCTTTTTTATTTAACTTAACACTAATAATTATATTTAAAACGATCTAAAATTATGTATTAAAATGATAATTGTTTAAATGCTTATCGATAAATAGAAATTGAAAATTCTAATCGTTGTTTCTTTAGAACAATCAATTTTCCATTCAATACGACAACATCAAAACAAATTTATTCTCCAAATCTATGTAATATCTAATAATTGATACTTTTTAAAATTTAAATACATTAAAAAATTTAAAAACTCATTGATGAACAAAAAATGGGCTCCGTGTTGGAATTTTATAACGGAATCTGCGACCAACAATGGTTTAGCTATTTGCAAGCCCCCAGTGTCGATAAATGGACTGTCAGTATCAGCGTCATCCGACGGAACTATTCCAGAGCTGCCGAATTGGTTAACCCGCCAAGGTCTGTCTCGCATGGACAGACCTTATGGGACATTATCCCGTATGTGATTGGTTACGACCAGCGTGTGGCATGTTGAAGCGGATGGCCGGTGGAGGAGATTGGGATTCAGAAGTGGAACCAAGAACAATTGCCATTGTCCGGAATTTAGAGGCAAGGATTAAGATCGAAGATCCCACCAGAGACCGTTGGTAAGCACCAAAAACGACACAGGAACGAGTTCGGTGTGACTCGATTTCGATCGCGGTTGGGGGGTGTGTGGAGATCGGTGGCGTTATAGTCGAAGACGCCTGCTGGTTAAGGGCTAAAGAAGACAGTAGTCACATCAACTTACCGAATTGGATGCCGCAAATCGAGCCCTGAGAGAGGCTGCGAGGTGGGAACTTCGTGAGATCGAAATGCTCATAGATTCGGCAACAGTGTATAAGTGACTGTCAGTAGCGCTTAACGGAACAGAGCCGTTCAAATCTCAAGCAATGAGGGAGTTGTTAATCAAAAGGAGGATCGATTTGTTCGGACGAGTCGTAAAAGAAATTGGCCATAAAATTAAACCTCATTCCCTTAGAGGTGAATAAGGCGGATGCATTAACTCGAGTACCGAGTCAGTGGTTGGCAAGCATCTATCAGACGATTATTGTCGCAACAGCCGTTTTAGGAGAGCAGAGTTGGGCTACTGATGGCCTGAAGCAGCTTCACAACATTCACCACTTTGGAATCAAACGCACCATGTATTTGGCGAGAAAAATCTGGGTGACTGAAAGAGTTACGGAAGAAAAAGTTAAGGCCGTGGTGAAAGCATGCAGTCAGTGTACATCTATCGATCCCGCACCGGTGCAGTAGGACAAAGGAGAACTATGTGTAAAGAAAATATGACAGAGATTGGCGGTAGATGTAGTTCATATGGGACTTTGAAACTTCTGTCTATAATTTATTGCGGTCCAAGACGTTTCACAGTATGGCGGTGAATTGGTTCAGAAGGAGAAGCAGAAGTCTGCGCAGCCATGTCTAGTGTTTTTTTTTATTTCGGATCATCGGAAGAAGTAATTATGGATAATTATAGTACTTTCAGGAGTGCAGGCGTAAAAAGGTTGCTCAACCGATTCGGGATTAATGTGCACTTTCGATGTGCCAACCGGCCGAATGGTAATGGCGTTGTCGAACGTAGCCATCTTTAACGTTATCGAACGTTAAAGACCGGGGAACATGTAATATAACGATTTAATTCGTTTGTTTAAATCGTTCTATTGCGAAAAACGGAATTTAACACCACAAATTCTTTAACCACAATGCTCGTTTAAGTATTCGAAAATTTCGTATGTTCTATGTGGTCTTGCTACATTTTGCATAAACCAATAATTATCAATTTGACCAATTGCATTCAAGAACGGTACCACTTGATCCTTCAATATGCAATATATATATATATATATATATATATATATAAATATTACATTTACGTTTTCGTTAATACAGATGGGTTCAATAATCATTTTGGTGACAGTGCACCAAACGGTTACTCATTTAGAATGTAGTGGCTTAATAGTCATTAAATGAGGATTCTCTGAACCCCAGAAACGCTAATTTTGTTTTTTTTATGGATCCGCTTAGGTGAAAATTAACGTCATCGCTGAATCAAATTTGACCGCAGTCGATTTTGTTTCCTTCCTTTATATCGATCATCATCAAATCGTTTCTCATTTGCTTTTTCATTATTTCGTTGATTGAATTGAATTTTATATGGAAATAAATTAAGGCACTGCGTCATTATACGTCCAAGAGATCTCCGTTCGATATTTAAAACTTGAGAAGCAATTTCGTTGCGATGATGTTGAATTCTCTTCGTAATATTTGACCACCATTTCTACAGTCGATTCTGTGCGAACTGCTTTCGGTTTAGCTACCATTACTTCTGCATCGTGTAGGATCCGTCCAGTTCTAAGAAACGTTTCATAATTCCTTGTTATAGTGCATCTCGTTATCTTGTGATGCCATCCAAACTTTTTTCTTAAATAATTTAATTGTTTCTTCTGCTGAAATATCCACTTTAAAATAATTTAAAGCCATAAATGTTCGTTGATAAATATTATATTTGCTCATTTTACCAAAATCGTTAATAAAGGCATTGATTTTTATATATTTAAATTTAAATGTAATATCACAGAAACTATATATTTAAGAGAAATTTTAATTTGAAACTTTTAAAAGAGACAAATCTATAAAATAGTATCATAATAATGACGAAATTCCAAAACGTGAAATATTTTGTTATGTAATAGCTATGTGAAGCTAGACTTTAATTACAAATTTTTTTTCAAAAGTCAAAAAATTTTCGTCAGAATATATTGTGATTAATTTCGACGGATCAACCGTCATCATCAAACTGAATTAACAATGATATACTCGCGTTTATATATCAAAGCAATGTTTATGTAATCATTATGTCATTTAAATCATGAAAATACTTTCAATAAAGTTGAAGAGGATGGTGTTTGGACATTGATTTTAGGATCAAAAGATTTGATCAACAATGCTTCACACATCACCCTCTCCCAGTAATTATCAAATTTTGAACACAAAATCTTAAAATTACTTACATCAACTTTGCTATTCAAACAGTTCTTCTTATGTTGAGCAATATTACTATCACTTTCGCTGCGATTATGTTCCTGAATCCGTTTACAGAAATGACAATTTTTTTCAAAAATTACTTTTTTCCCTTATATATATCATTTAAAACAATAAAAAAACTGATCATACCTTTTCTCTACCCTGTATATAATATATAATATCTCAGCTTTAAATTTAATCAATGTCTTTGAAAAGTTCTGATTCCAAAGTATTTCTCTATCGACATGGATTTTTTTAATAGTTTGAATTTATATATCCATTTGTCTAGCAATACCTTTCTTACAGTTTTCTTGCTTTGATGAATCACTAAGTTCCCTAAGTGTTACAAGGATTATGGTGTGCAGAAGAATTAAAAACACGCATTAGGAACGTACATCTGGACATTTTGTCTCCGGGAGAGAGAGGTGGTGGATATTATTTTTAACACATAGAGAACTGTAACAAAAGTTACAAAACGGATGGATGATTACAGAAACATTTGTTGGTAGTTCACAGAAAACAGAAGAACTTTGAACATGCATGTATATTTATTGAGTTCGGATTCAAAATTTAGACTCATGACACAAAAATTTATTTCTCTAACAAATAAAGTTTTTTAAACAAATATTTTCGAGGAACCTAAGCACTTTCTTTTTTTACACAAACCATTATAAATAAAAAAATACATACAAATATAGATATTGTTATTTCATTTATTAAGAATTTAAATTTCATACTCGTCTTTTGTTAAAATTATAGAGGTATTTTATTAAAATTTTGTCAAAAAGATTTTATTTCATTTTTCATTAAATTACTGTACAAAAATTTATTACAAAACAAAGGTTTTTTAGTGCCTGCGCAGCAGGACTTGAGTCTGATTTGGTTTGGCTGGCTTTTCCTCAGAATCATCGGCGCCACTTCGGTGATCACTGGAGGTTCCGCGAATTCAAATCCTCGATTGTTGACACCGTATTTCAGGGCAGCTAATGCTCGGAGAAGCCAGCATGGAGGCCGGATGAGCAGCTGATGACTCGGATATCGAAGAGTTGAGGCTGGAACCAATTAGATTCATTTCATTAGGCACAGAAACTGAGGTCCCGGCGACACAATGCTTAAAGAAATAATCCCCAAAAGTAAGGTCAAGCAAATTTAATTTGCAAGTCAGAATATGGAAGTTCTGGTGACACAAATACTGAGCGGGATGGGTCATAAGAGCAAGGTCAACAGACACAGAGTTATCTGAAGATTTGGCGACACATACTTGAACGGAATAATCCACATAAGTAAGGTCAAGCAAATTTAATTTGCAAGCCAGAATATGGAAGTCCTGGCGACAATACTCAATAAAGTAAACCATAAAAGTAAGGACCGTCTAACGGCGGAGTCTAATGGTAAGGCAAGACCGTCTAATTTTAATCGTTTCTCAATTACATTTCCATTTCTGTAAAATCACATTTTCAAATAAAAATTACAAAATAATAGTTTAGTTTATTTTAATTTCAAAAATTAAATATTAAACTTTCTATTCCTTTTTATTTTACTTCATTTAAATATTTCCATCAAAATTAAAATTTACTTTATTACTTTATAATAAATCGTTTATTGACTCTAAATTAAATTTTAATAAACCTACAGTAAAATTTATTTTATTTTTACATAAATTAATTTTTACATTAAATTGGGAAACTCTTATTTTAACATATCTATAACTCTACGAAATCTAATTGTTTAATTATTAATTTGATCATATTTTAAATTCAAAATTTTTAAGAAACTCACCAAAGCTCCTAACATATATGATGAGCAAGTGACTGTCGGTAACGGTGGCCCGACAATCAACCATACAACAATTAACCATACGACATTAAATCATAGATAATTAACCATACGACATTTAACAATATTTGTTTCAATAACTCTAATAAAAATTTAAAAAATTAACATTAATAATTAATAAAAATTAATCATATTTTATTTAATAACTTTAATAAAAATTATAATTTTTATGCAGAGCAGTAAAGACTTACTACTCATCGTAAGAAATTATAACTGTACCATATTCAGAGGGGTTTAAAATATTTAAAAATTCTATTTTCAAAGCATTAGAAGATATAAGAATCAAGTTAGAAGATATGAGAATCCTGAACATACAATAAATACAGCTCGATTGACTGAAACAAACGATAGACAACCAATATTAAGAACGGAACATAGAATATCATCGAAAAGATTTAATAAAAGTAATGACAGTAGAATGACAGAATATAAACAACAATATAATCGCCCCGTGCATACGGCTTGGTACGAAGCAAGGAAGTTATATTGCAAAATAAAGAGACTTCCGACTCCAGAAGAAGGAGCATTTAACCAGAGGAGATTGTTATTTCTGTGGAAAAATGGGCATTTGAGGAAAGATTGCCCTTTAAATAATCGTTGTTTAATCTATGTAAAAAGTGGACATGGTTTCAGAAACTGTAATCATATTAAGAATGTTAATGTAGTATGCATCAAAGATGTGTACAATGAATAAAACGTGGATATAGTACCATATAAATATGAATATAACGATGATATAAATGCCAGAGACTCCATGGTGAGAATTTCGTCTGTGGAGTTGGCATAAAATATCAAAAAATCGAATTGCGGAGATAGTAGAGGGGTCAGACGGTAGATGGTGGAGTGATGTTAAGCTGAACAATCACAATGTATTAATGTTGTGGGATAATAAAGCGGGTGTTTCAATTATTAGTGAGAAGGTTTAGTTGGAAATCGGACAACCCAGATTAAAAAAGAGTCCAATTATACTAAAATGGAGCGTATTCAGAATGCCATAAGTGTTTGGGAAAAATGACAGTTAGGTTGAAATGGAAAGAAGAGTGTCATGCGGTAGATTTTTTAGTGGTGAAAGCAATCCGACCGGCAGTCATTGGAGGTGTTAATGTCATGCATAGATTCGGAATCAAACTTGAAAAAACTAACAAGAAGTCAGTTGTGATAGTGGAAAAAGATATGAAGCTGCAAGAGCAAAACAAACGACTGGAAGACCTCGTGAAACGAAATTATGATATTTTCATGAAACATGAATACGATTTGGGATTTACGGATATTGTGGTTCATAAAATTGAAACAGAAAGTAAACCTATTTTTCTGAATCCAAGAAGGCAATTCATTCATTTAGAAAATCAAATCGAAGGATTTTTGAAAGGATTAGAAAAAGCAGGAATAATTCAGAAATGTAAAAGTGAATGGAACTCACCATTAGTCTTTACGCCAAAGAAAGATGGAGGTATTCGAATTTGTTTAAATTTCAGAAAATTGAATTATGTATCAAAGAAAGTTTCCTTTCCAATGCCAGGTAGCAAAATGTTAATGGATACTCTTGGTAGCTCCAGAATTTTTTCCAGTAAGGATTTAGGTAAAGCATACCATCAAGTAGCATTGGATGAAAGTTCTCAAGAAAAGACTGCATTTTGCACAAGAACACAGCAGTATTGTTTTAACCGTGTATCATTTGGATTTTCAACAGCACCCGGGACATTTCAGAGAATAATGAATTCATTATTTGAAGATTTGTTATTCTCTGGAGTAGTAATATACCTAGATGATGTCTTAATTTACTCAAAATCAATGAAGGATCATATAAGACTATTAGAAGAAGTGCTAAATAGACTGAAGAAAGCAGGTTTTTATTATATACAGAATATATTTATAAATATTTGAATAATTTGATTTTGGGGGGTCACTACATTTGGATTTTAGGTTGTTGAATCAAGTGACAAAGAGGCCGACCTTTCCTATACCAAACATCGATGAAATGTTAGAGGAATTAAATGGTTCAGTTCCATTGACCTTGGAAATGCCTACTATAAAATAGAATTAGAAGATTCTTCAAAGTTGAAAACAGCATTTTCAACTAAAATGGGACAGTATTGCTTCACAAGAATGCTGTTTGGTATTATAGCAGCACCAGCAACATTTCAGAAGCTTATGACAGATGTTTTGAAAGAGGTGTTGTAGAAAGAAGCTCTGGTCTATCTTGATGACATTTTGATTTTTTCGAAAACCGAAATGGAGCACATGGAAAGGTTGGAAAAACTATTTGCACGATTATAAATGACTGGACTGAGAATAAATCCCGAAAAATGTAGATTCTTTCAAAAAGAACTACGATTTTTTGGGCATATAGTGAACAGAGACTGTATTAAGACTGATCCAGACAAAATAAAATCGATAGTGGAATTCGAACAACCAAAGTGTATAAAGAAATTGTGAAGTTTCTTGGGACTATGTAATTATTATAGAAAGTTTATACAAAATTATTCAAAACTATCAAAACTATTGGAAGAAATGTGTGGAACCCTTGACGGCTCACGACATTATGAATTGGACAACAAAGAGATAATTGACGAAGTTAAAATGTCAGAGATGAGCAAACCTAATGTAACGATAACAAAAAGGGATTTCTGGGTCGGTGACTGGGTACTAGTGAAAATAAACAATAGACAGAAAGGATCAGACCGTTATGAAGAACCGTATGAAATTATTCGTAAAGGCCATGATCGTTGTGTTGAAATGCGGAATAAAACAGGTCGAATAATTTAGAGAAATATAGAATGGCTTAGACCTTTTAAAGAAAATGGCATAAGGATAAATAACTATATTTATATCTATATTATTTTTACTATACTAAGATAACATTTACAATATTATAATAATGGATCCAAAATATTCTGAATTAAGTTTCTTGATGCTTTTTGTTTAAATAAACAAAAAACGCGCACTTTTTTAAATAAGAATAAATTTTGAAATTTAGTTCGACTTATTATTGATGGAAAATTCTTACAATGTTGAAAAGGTTAAAGTCTCCAAGACACTCATCGTCATAATTAGGATGAAATGAACTGATTATGAAATAATAATTGATCGAAATGCATAATCTGATTTATTTCCTGTACTTTTTTTTCATAACTTAATGTTGAATATTAAATTACATGAAAAATTAAAATGTAATATTTCGACAGACATAAACTAAGAAAATTAATGAATTAAATATTTTTGAAAATTATAAATTTTAAAAAATATAGATGTAATTCATTTTTTTTACTAAAATCTATTCATAAATAATAATTATTTATTTTATCATGATTTAGAAACAAGTAAACAATAAGAAAATTGTATTTCCATAGCAACTAAATACAAATACAACGTAGTTGAATAAAACTGAGAATCAATCAATATTTTTATAATATTAATAACCATAGCAGATTTTAAAAATTTAAATTAAGATGTTTTTATAATTAAAATTTTATGATAGAAAAGAATATTTTTTTGTAAGAAGCGGCATTAAATGTCATCTTAAAAACGGATTTCCTGAATACGGAAATCTTTCATTGATTGAACATCACAGCAAAACTAAAGTGATTTATATGAAAAACTAAATAAGTAATACTTAGAAAAAAATTAGACATTAATGTAACTGAAAGTAAAATTTATTAATAAAATAAATTCTAATAGATATATTGAGATTTTTTTCTCTATAAAACCAGATTCTTTTATGCTCGTAAAAAAGTATTTAATATTTGAAAATCAATAACTTAATTAAATACATATTTTTTTAATATTTCTATGGGATCTAATCTTCCCAATTTAAAAGAATTTTCATTAATAAATCTCCAACTCTAAAATTTTTTCCAAACTTGCTTATAAATTTTCTTGATGAGTTTAATATACATAGTATCTAAAGGGTTACGCAGGGTCTAATTTTTGATTGAAGGAAAAAAGACTACCGGAAAAAAAATCTACATTAATTAATTATATTTTTAAAATTAACTTTAGGCCATTGTAGGAAAAAATATAAGTGAAGTGGGTATCATATCCCGCTGGTTTTGGGGATAAAATAATTAATTAAATAAATAGTTTCATTATTGTGCTTTTGATAACGTTAATTAACTTACAATTCAATCCATTATAGTTGTAAGCTCTTAGGTTGCAACAGATGGGATTTCACTCTACATTTTAATATTATTTAAATTTGAATTGCTAATAAATGATTGTAGGAAAAAGGGTACCGAAAAAAGGCAAAACTCTCACAAATTTATTTATATACCAACGAGTAAACCGAATGTTGTGACCCACACCTTTTAAAAACTCCGAAATTGTCATTTCCATCTGATTGTAAGCCAAGCAAAGATTATACAATCTTCTTTGATACCTCAAAGTTTCCCTGTTGATTCTCTTCTTTGGTGGATTTCCAGCTGCATGCTACAGGATTCTAGTAGTAACTGTGACACAATCTGCTTGAAATACAGCAATTGATTGCCAAATTGTAGGATGCTTGGGACGAATTATTTCTGATAGCTTATTATTCCAACCTTCGCTCTGATTGTTGGTTCGAGCTTCTCCTTTCAAGGTCACCTGATGAACATTTTTTCGGTACCCTTTTTTCCGGTACGCTTTTCTCCATGTACCCTTTTTTCCGGTACTCTTTTTTCCGCTTTCTTTTTTTCTACATTTTTACATTTTTGAATTCTACTCATTCAAAGAAGAATTTTGATATATTCAGAACTTTACCTAATTATGTAATAAAGGTAAAATAACGTAGATCGGAATTTCGTAACAAATGAACTCTCATTTTGTAGATTTTTGAGTCTCATTACGAACATGCAATTTGTTTTGCAATAAGAAAATTATTTATTACGTTATTGTTGTGGCTCGAATAAGAACCATCCGTTAAGAAAACACCTGGACCTAAAAAAATTTAAGATTTAAATGTTGTTCTATTGATAATATCGCTAAATGAATAGCATATTCGTAATCACCATCAAAAGATCTACAAAACGAGAGGGCATTTGTTTCGAAAATACAAGTTATGTAATTTTCCCGCTGTTGTATAATAAGGTCAAGTTCTGGACATTTGATATGTCAATGCCATGTATTAATTTTTTCTCTGCACGAGTAGAGTTCAAAAATGCAAAAATTAGACTCTGTATACACATTGGGCCACCATGTAACATATATTGAAGACTTTTCTTCACATCTGTAAATATGCAGGCTGGTAGGTTAAGATGATTCAATAATCGATTTTGAAATTATGTAAAGTAGATAATAGAGATAAAACACCTCTGCCCTCCTAAGAAATTAAAAAAAATATAATTACTTTTTATTATTATTCTTTTCTGTATTATTTCTTTTTTATTATTTAAATAATATTTTATTTATCCGTAAAAAAATCTAAAAATTTTAAATCATGGAAAATAATATTTTATTGGGTATTATAAATCTTTAATATAATTATTTACTTTTAAAAAACACAAATCTTTATTCTTTAATCTTTAATCTGTAATCTTAAATCTGACTCCAATTAATCAGAAAGGACTTCCAACATAAATATATAAATGAATGAACACAAAATTCTTTTTCAAAACTTTATTTTCCAATAACACAAAATAGCACACAGCTTATATTGTTCAATTCAATAATATCAATAGACGTATTCACAAACGGATATACGATGTGATTTATTGCACCGTTATCTCAGTCTTTCCCCATTTGGTTCAAAAATGCAGACCTTTCACTACCCCCTCTAACTCCATGAGGTTTATATGCCTCGTGTCATCTTTCCTTCTCATCTAAGCTCCATCTTAAATTGTTTTTCCATCTACTTCCAACAATACCCCCATTGTTATCTAACTCGCATCGCCCCACAATGTACCATTTTTACTTTCTCCTATACTCCATACCCCATACAACGGGTCCTTCTCATTCACCCGATCAACAATCCATTTCAATTTTTCATTTATAGATTTATCGATCCTCGAATCCCACTCACCATTCGTCATCCGTTTAATATATGAACAATATAATTCCTGTTAACTGTCCACATAAAGTGGTGTCGCGCTGCGCATCCAATCAATAATTTTAGTCCCCAAGAGGACTTTTTCTCGTTCTCTTTCTTTGGAATACATAAGGGAATTCTGAACTGATGATAACGAACATATATATATATATATATACATATTTTTTCTTCATACTAAAAAATTGTGTTTTCTTGGAAGTATTTACAATAGAAATTTAAATTTTGATTTTACTCAAATTTTTTAACTTAACTAAAATTTCTAATTAATTAATTTATTTAATTTATTTTTAAATGCATATTTCTTTAATTAATTTTGCTTAAGTTCGATCAAGATGTCAATTATTTCAACCATTTTCTCCCCCCATTGACCGAACTTAAGCCAGTTTATATTATTTTATTTATTATTTTTTTT
>MQRK01080543.1:0-43707 GCA_001938485.1 Girardia tigrina
GTGATCCGTGGTTTTATTTTTCAAGTTAATAAATGTATAAATATTTTCTGTTCTCTTTTTTTTCTTTTTGTATTGCATGTGTGATATAGGATTATGTTATTTTTTCGACCGCAACATATTGTATTTAAAATAATTGTAGGTAATAAAAGGCTTTTAAACTTAAATATTGATAATAAATATTTATAAATTTTGGGTATAAATACCCAAAGCAATTTTAAAAGTTTGGAAAATCAAGTAATAAGGAATTAATAAAGAAAAGATTAACTATTATTTGTCAAACCTCCACGTCATATTGAAACGAATTGTTTATTGGAAACTACCCCTGTATTTATTGGCATTATAAATAAACCTGTGACATCAAGTCTGGGTTTTGATATTGTTAATTGGGTTCTACATAGTCATTTTAGTTGGGTTTCGAGCGTATCGAACGCATTTGGTAACCATCTTTAATTTTGGTATTGCTGATTGGTAAAAACTATTTGGAGTCTCATAAATTGGGATCGAGCTAAAAGGATCGGATAATTAATTGAGTAGATAAAAACCCAACAAATATACCAAAACCAAATCAATTAAAGAAAGATGCCGACTGAAGATGGTTGTAAATAATCTGTTTGTGTTGTTAATAGATAAATAAATAATAATAAATAAAATTTTAAAATCTTTTATTAATTAGAAACGTTTTCACAAATAAAAGAAAATAACATTAAATTAATTCTAAAATAATAAAAAATCATTATTGTTAATTTAGTAAAAATATGACTGCAATATATAATGTTGATTTTAATTTAAATTAAATTGCATAAAATAGTGGAATGTAAATTTTCAAAATAAAGAGAATAAAAAAATTTCAATTTAAAAATAGTATATCAGTATGTTGTATCTCAGCAGAGGGTTTTTTGGTTTCTTTACCAACTTTCAACTTGAGAGGTTCAATCGGAATCGACGGGAAATGATATTTGAGTGCTTCTTTTACTAGTCCAAGTTGAAACTGCAAAATGTTCGAGACTGAATACTTGCTGTGAACGGGAACGGTCAGCGACTTGATCAGTGGCTTCAATGTTGTATCGCTCATGAGAAAGCACATATGAAGTTCGTTGTCGTATTAAATTGAGATAGCGGTTACGGGTTCCGTGTGACCGTGGAGATCTAACACTCGCTGTGTCAGGTCAGTCGGTAGATAAGTGCGGACCTTATTGTCCAGGAAATCGATCACCCATAATCGATTGTCTGAAGTAACAGAAAGACAACTGATCCCATGACTAAAATGAGGTATTGATGAGTTGTTTAACGTGCTGCAAGCAATTCCATCTGATCCTTTGAAGCATTGTTTGACGTATATTTCATCGGCGAAATATTGATTGATTTATCTGTGATTATCGAAATCTTTAAACATTGAAACAATTTCACGGCCGAATTAAACAGTTCGACAAATCGATAAATAACATTCGCATTCAAATCGACATCGATCTCGTCCATATTGCAGAAATTTGATTTCTGGACAAAATGGCCGTCTTTAATATCGAAATGTACTATTCCCGTTGGAGAATTTCTTTCGATATTCTCGATTTGGCCGACTACCTCAAAAATAATTCTATTAACTTTTCTATTCCATAAAATCGAAACCTGATGAGTACTACTCAATTTCAAACTGAATATTCGTACACCCATATCGATTTTGTTGCTGAAATCTATGAATTTGTGAGCCTGATTGTGCGTGTTATCATTAAAACAGATTGAAATGATCTTTTATTATCTCTCGGTTTACTAGAATTATTATTTTTATTATCGTCACTTTTAAAATTAATAATATTTTTTATTTTAATCGGTCGATTTATGAAGTCGTTATCGTGACTGAAGTGCGCTTGTAATGAGTCTCGTTTTGAATACTCGAGTCAAAACAGTCGAGTTAAAATCGTCGTGTTTCGCCTCGATATTCACATCGGGATTTCGATGTGCAATTTGAAAGGCGCGAGTAAATGAGCGTCACCCAGCCCATCCATTGGTGCGATAAAACAAAATCCACTTTGAGGAGGAGAAATCTGGAAAATAAAATATGATGAAAAACTAAAATTAAAACAAAAAAATAAAATAAAAGTACTTTTTGCCATTTGTCAGCGATCCAAAATTTTCTAAAATTTTCTAATTTTAGAAAGATTAAAATTAGCAACTGACGTGTTCCAATAGGTACCGATCGTATGATTCCCAAACGTACGTGGACCAGTAAAAATTGGACACGCAGAAACACTCAATGAAAAATTAAGTATATAAACTGAACGAATTTCAGTTAAAATTAAGAGTGAGATAAGAATTTTGACTTAAAATTAACAGACAAAATTTGAAACTTCGAGTAAAACTTGAAAGTTAATCCAAATACAAAACTACACCTGCGGTTGGTATTGTGGTTTTGCGACCGAGGGAAAGAATAATGCGTTACTCTCTCTCGGGTCCCGAATTTTGAATTTAATTTATTCAATCATTGTGTACGAGTCGGTCATTTTAACTCAATGTCTTAGTCCTTGTGTTAATTTAATCAGTCGTATCGTATATTTTATTTAATCTCTTATTATGTGTATATGCGGTCATTTTATTTTGTTAATAGTACTTTGTAGCGTTCTTTAAATGATTCAATTAAATGTATTCAAATTGATTTAATAATTTATAAATTTATCTTTTATATTTGATCAATTGGCTCGAATACCCTCGGGTAGATTAATCTTTAAAATCTAATTCACACAAATTCTTGAAGACTGGTTCTGACGTGCGTTTCATCGCAGCCAGAATAAGTCCCCGGCTTTGAAGTATAAGAGTGACAGTAAAACTCAAGTCTTAATACCAGAGAGCAGATTTGACATCAAACTGCTATCTTTCTTTACCGCTTACGCAGAATAGGGATAAATAACGAATGAAGAACTTATATATCTGCTTAAATGTTGATTTCTAGATGTTTCAACAAATTGAACTACAGCAAGCCAAGCGGACTATTGAGTGGTTTTAACAGGAAAACAGGTCGTTAAAAAAGAGCAAGACAGCAGACCGCAAAGAGTTGGTGAACTTACGTGACAGCATAGAGCGTTTGTCTGCGAAGTTAAAAATATCAAAGGAGGCTTCCATCTAGCATGAGGAATACGCCCGTGTGGTAAAGTGGGGCGTCGTGATGGAGGATCGGATCCGCGAGGTTGAACGGCAATACTCGGAACAGCTGCAGTTACAGATGAGGAAAAATCTGAGAGCTGATGAAGGAAAAGATTCGCGCATCTTAGGGACGCAGTGGTCGATCGCCGAATACAGGGGTGATGATTATGCAAAGCGGCGACGGCGGCAGTATTAATAACGTTGTCAAGTGTTTTAAGAAATAAATTTCTTTTACTAAACTATATGAGTTATTGATTTGTTGTTTTTCTTAAATATAACCAGCACAGAATAGTAAAAATCATCTAGCACTTCTTTCTTTATCATATCACTACGTCTTGGCATCAAAATCACACACATAAACGGAGGATTTGCGCTAGGGTATTCGAGTCTACACTTTTGTAAATAAATTCGTAATGAATAAAAAAATAAAGTATGGATTATTGTCGTAACCTTTCACACCTGCTAGAGGGGCATAACACACGAATATAGAACACGTAATATCATGTCCTGGGGTCAACACATTAATACAATCAATAACATCAATCAATCATAACATCGCATCATACCCAGTAGAGCTGATCTGGCCTATCTAATCTTAAACCTGTGTAGGTCTGGAATCTGGAAGGTCCTCATCACCTATCACTGCGTGCAGATGGTATGGGGGTTGAGAGGCAAGTTTTGGTCGTAGGCATCGATAAGTTAAGAGCTAAAATACACACGCAGAGGCTACATCAATATATCAATATCTTATGGTTGGTTACCGATAACCACGGGGCTCAAAGCCAAAGGACTCAGTTCCCAAAATATGTTCACATGTTTTCGAAAACCACAGAACCACAATTGTAGATGATAAACCTTCATAAGTTAGTTATTGATTATTTTTTAATAAAAATGTACGGATGAGCGCTGTCATTTTTCAGATTTGTATAAAGAAATGGGTTTCTGATTTAAGAAAACCTCCAAATTACCAAAAAAACTTTTAATATTAGACAATGCATCATGCCACAGTACAACTGGCTTAAATCTTACCAAATTTGAATAATTATTCTTATCATCACATACTATTACTAAAATGCAACCCCTAGCGACAGGAATTATTTTATCATTTAAGAGAAGATATAAAAAACATTTAATAAAAAACTTTGAAATGTCTTCATCCATATGTTGAGTATGGTATATGATATTTAATTTTATTATTCAATAAAAATTACAAGTTTTACAAATATTTTAGAAATGATAACTTAAACCTTATGTTAAGAATTTATAATTTGAGATAATACTGAGAAGAGAATTCTCTTTCCCAGATTATTTTAAATATATAAATGATATATTAGTTAAATATATAATTATATTTGGGACTTAGTCCGTACCTATTATGTCGATCCGATTAAGATAATAAGACTTTTCTCGATATAATTCAAGTTCAAAGTTTTTGTCCTTCAATAATTTTCGTTTGTCACTTTTATATAAATGGTTTAGAATAAATTAACTCGGCGGGTGGTTAATTTATTCGTCCGAGCTTAATTCTTAAAATTCACTGACCTTTTGTCTCTTTGAGGTCAAATCAATTAATTCTCTTAATTAATTTGGTCGTCTTTTTCTTTTTAAATCCTCTTCCTTTGCTCCTTGAGATATAAATAAGTTTCTACTTTATTCTTGTTCCTTCGACTTTTTATACCCTTTTCTTTAATATATAATTGTCTTTATTTATTTTTTAAATATAGTTTTTTTCTTTTTATGATAAACATTGTTCTATTTAATCTATTTTGTTTCTTCTTTTATTAAATTTTAATTCCATTATTTATATATAATTTATATTTTTTAATATAATAAAAGTAAATATTTTTATTTAACTTTGGGTTAATTTAAACAAGGATTTTATAAAATATTTTTATTGAATAATAAAATTAAATATCATATACCATACTCAACACATAAACAACGAATGAATTTTTACATTATGGATGAATTTCTGTACCATATTCTTGCATATCAATAAAAAAATTGATATCCATGTTTTTCTTTTCAAATTTGATGTATAATTTCAAATACTTCTTTAATGTGTTTTTAAATAAATTTAATTTCTTTAAATCAAATGGTAATTTAGTCATTAAACAAAAATAACACTATTTTAATTTTAAATTTTTTTTATTGGAAAACATGTGTCGCCACTTTTGTGGCATCTTCAGTTCTGTATTTAATTAGAAAGTTATTGTTTATAAATTATTATTGTTTAAAACTTCCGGCACCACTAAAACGCAACATTCGATACTCTTGCCGCTACACTTGATCGGCAGGGTCGCCCTGAACTGCACGCTAGCCACCGAGACGTTTATCCTCCGAACCGCTTCATCTACTCGGACTAACTTCGACTACGGGACTAATGCAATTTCTACGAACGATATTGAACATCCCATGTCGATCATTGCGCTCATGGTCCTCCCGCACATGTTCACCGGAATGAATGTTAAACGCACGTCACCGCGGCCGGGCTCCCAACCCGCGCAATAGTTGGGACCGGCTATTTGTTTCCCACAGGGTTGGTTTTGCAGTGCGGGCATCTCCTTACAATGTGGCAACCCGGCAGCAGCTGAAACACTTACTCTCTCGCTATGGCTCTCGGTTCACGGTTTGATCAGTTGTCTTTTGGATGCGCCGCCTCTGGTTGCGAGGTTGCGCGTAAAATACCTGCTTCCACCACAGCAATAACATTTCGGTTCTCCTGTATCCGATAATGAGGATAGCGGGGCCGGTCTGCAAGCCGAGCGGTGACTGCTGTCTCTTCAGTGGGTTCTCGTCTCGCCTTGACATGCACTCGAGCCAACCGAACCAGCTGGTTTCCAAATTTGGAGCTTTCCCAACGCCTCAGCCTCGACACTTCTCATCGCTTCTTCGGGAAGCCCATTTATGAAGGCCTGGTCCATGAAAGCCTCCCAGTTTCTTCCGTTAAACCAGATCACAGCCGCCAACGGCTTCAAATCGGTTATGACACGTCCACGCTCTCAATGGGCACCAATCGTCGTGAGACAAATCTCGCCCATGACTGAGTCGGGCTTGGGGTGAATGCTTCTATTAGCGCGGCTGCGCTCTTTTCAATGTCTTGCCGCGTTGTCTCACTCAGTCCTCGGAACACTACTGACGTCTTGCCCATCAATGCCAGTGGCAGTATTATCAATTTACTTTCTTTGAGGGTATCCACGCACTCGCGGTATCGCTCGATCCATAACGAGACGTCGTCATACCCATCGTATGCCGGTACGATATTCAGCGTCTTCATCCCGATAAGAAGGCCGCGATAGCTTGTGATAAAAGACTAGAGTCAACAAGCAAATATTAATTCCATTCAAATTTCACTCGATGTTTCCTGAATATTTAAACAACTATTATTCCACACACTACCTAAGTAGAGAAAATTTAAACACTGTGGTACTAGTAAAAACAAAATCAAACTTGAAGAGTTTGAATTCACGTTTGATGGTACACCTTGTCTAGTATTCGGACACACTGGGTAACACTTAAATTTGTAACGGTTGTGAAGTATTTCTGTTTTCCGTTATTTGAATTAATTATTACCGGTAAAGTTGTCAGTATTAGAAGTTAGTTAAAATTTCATCTTACCAAATAATTTATTTAGAAAATTCAAATTTAATATTATAATTTCTAAGATTAAAATCAAATTAATTTAAAATTAATTTTTAAATCAATTAAAAATACGAAAACCATATATAGAATTTGTAATTTTTAATTTATCTAAATAACTCATTTATTTCTACAATATCAGAATTTAGTGTGTGGAATATACATTGGGGAGCAGAATGACTTAGTTTTGAAAGTCCTTTGGAATATGTATTGTTTTAGAAAATAGTCATTTCGAAATTTTTTTTAATAATAAAATTCATTACATTTTTTTAATTTTAAGTAACAAATTATTGTTTTTTAATTTTACATAGTGTCACAGAAACTATATATTTAACCCAGCCATTGCAAGTTAAATCTATTTTACCCACACCATTTTGAAATGGCCGTATTTCCTTCTGGAATGATGTTGCCATACTTTTCAGTTTGTTGAAGCTAACAATCGCCCAAACCCACGTTATATCGCAATTTAGTTATAGGGATTTTTACGGGTCTCCTAGACCTAATCATACTATCTTTGTATCATATTTCTACCGTACTGACGCTGGTTTAAGAGAAATTGTAATGGTAAATATTTTGGTATAAATGTTAATAACTACAAAATAACATCAAAAATCACGAAATTTTGAGTTCTTTTACACTTTATTACATAGAAGTTATGTGAAATTAGGCTTCTACTTCAAGATCCGTACTTTAAATTGATATTACTTACGAATATATAACAATTGAAACATTAGACAAACTAATAATACCTTTTGCTACACTCATATACATTTTTTTCTAAATATTATTTATTTAAGGGTAAACAGGCTTAAAGTTACACTTAAAGAAATTCTTAAGGTGATATTTTTTTACAATAGAATAAGTTTTGTATTCTTTCATGAATGTATAACATGGCTGGAAATAACTAAATTATTTGGCATATTGTTTGTTGAAATATATTTCTTTAATTTCTTTTACTGAAAAAGAACTAAATTCTTAAAATGGAAGTTAAAAAATTTCTTCATCTTCAGCTGACTGATTATTTACTTAAATACCTTCTAATTTATTATTGTTGAGTATAAAATACAAGTATAAAAAATTAATAAATTTTGTTTTAATTAATGGATATAATAAAACCTTATTTATCCTTTTACGATATTAAATATAGAATATATATAAATAATCAAATTAAGATCTGATAAGAAAGTAAATAAATAAAATTAGTTTAAGAGATATTTACATCAATAAAATAAGCAGATTATTTTAAAAGATAAATAAAAAGAAATCAAATTTAAAAGAACAATATAAAAAGAAAAAAGTTTTAAGAGAAAGTGAGATAACAAGCTTGAGAAGAAGAAAGTTATATTTCAAAAGTTTTAAAAGAAAAGCCCTTAATTATTTTAGAAATTTTAAAGTTATTGTGTGCAAGGATTATTTTAATTATTGTTGAAAGGAAGCAAAAATTTTAAAGTTATTGTGTGATTCAAAAGAAATATTAATCAAGAGTTACAGCTTGCGTGATATTATTAGAAAAACCTAAACCAACTCCTTATATTCGTGTAAGAATATTCTCAAGACTGAGATTTAAAATTGAGATCTGTGTGAGCTGCGAAAGACTTCCAGGTGTTAAACAAAATAATATAAAAACAGAGCGCATAAAGTCAAAATAATACTCACTTAAAAGATCTTGAGAATATAAAGGTGCGAATTCAAATATATTTATATATTTTTAATAATATATTTCTATATAATTAAAATCAGAGGGGCAGAAGAATTTTCTTCTCACTTTTTATCTAACATATAAAATCATAAATAAGTTAAGTTCCCAAACTACTTTTGAAACTGTAAACATTGTATTTAACAAATAAATATTTTTTTATAAAAACAACTTCTTTGTTTTTATTTCTATTTCATCTAAAGATCACCTAATATCCCAACATTATTACTACTAATCGATAACATATTACCCTACCCCTTGTGTGGGACTGATGCGAACTACTAAGTGATGGACATGTTACAAAACTAATAAACGATTATTATATAAAGTTATTTAATTTTTAACACTTTGACTAAAATCTGCTTGAACATTCAACCAGCAATCAAAAGCTTAGAAATATTTAAAAAGCTTTTTGTAATAAATAGTCAATACGAAATGATAATTCGACAATAGAATAATATTATGATCATTGATTTATTAATTAAAGTAGAAAGATATCTCAATCGTTTCTTTAATAAAATAAAAAATTTAGCTCGGCCAGTTTGTATATACTTTTTATCGTTCTACATTATCCTGTCAATTTTAATATATTATACGTTTCTAAGTCTACCAATAAATCTCGAAAAAGAATTGAATAAATTAGAAGAAATAGAACATATCGCAGAGAAAGAAAGGCCATTGCAAACAATAGACCAAGCGGATTCCTATTCAACATTACAATCTCCGTTAATTACATTCGAGTCTGTGACTCTCTCCTTACTCAAATACAGTGTTTTAAATTTCTATGATATTCCAAAAAATTTTCGAATTAGAAAATATCGTATAAATATAAAAAATACACGAAAATGCGAAATTCAATCACTTGTAAATAGTTCAAAGAAAAATCTTTATCCCGGGGGAATATGGACTCCAAATTGTATTTCGATTCACAAAATCGCGATTTTAGTACCTTATAGAAGAAGAAAGTCGAATTTGAAAAAGTTTCTCAAAAGAATTCATCCATTTCTACAATACCAGAATTTGGATTACGGAATATACGTCATAGAACAAAACGATTTGGAACCTTTTAATCGAGGAAAGCTTCTTAATATTGGATATGTGTTATCAACGACTATTCACCCGTATAATTGTTTGATTATACACGATGTAGACAAATTACCGGACCATGAAGACATTCAGTACAATTGTAGATATTCTCCAATTTTACTTATGAATAGATTTCGAATGGAAGATTCAAAGATAATAAAAAATGCCCGTCCGTATAAATCATACTTTAGCGGTGTGGTTGCCATAAAACCAGAGGAATATTTGTCAGTCAACGGGATGATTAATCATTATTGGGGTTGGGGAGGAGAAGATGACGATTTCTATAATAGGTTACGTAAAAAGAAATTCCGCCCACAGCAAATACAACTGAAAAACTATATATTTGTGTTTCTTAAACATTTGAAAAGTTCTCGAGGAACTAATAGAATTTTCCCGACAATGAAAATGTCTTGTTTTCAAATGAATTTGAGTGGTCTTAATAATCTTAAGTTCAAGTTGTTGGACATAGTTTACAAAGATGAATATACATTAATTAAGACACGTCTGTAATTTATTTCGTATTTTTCTTTTGTTTTTTAGTCCCATTACACTGAGTAGATTATTATAAAATTAATGCTAAAATATAAATAAAATATTTTTTTATTCATATTTTGTGAAAATATAGTTTCATTTATTTGAAAATGTTATTACTAAACTTTATTTCTACCATGTTTCAGGACAAAATTGTTTTTACGATGGTCTGAAATATAAGATATAATATAATAATGGACACTAGTTCATAGGTGCATCCCGGCGAAGCAGTACCTTTCGACGCCAGAAATTAGGATTTAAATGAAATAGGAATAAAATGAAATAATTTGTTATTAATTAGGATTTTTAGGAATAAAATGAAATAATTTGTTATTAATTAGGATTTGCAATTCTAGTCAAAACTTTAATAAGAATAAAGACACTTGGATAATTAAAATTTACAAATATTATTTTTTTTAAAAATGTTTTAATATTAAAGATAATATTAATTCTGAAAATGTTTAATTTATTTATTCTTATTAAAGATTCGTTTAAGGAGACTAATTTATAAATTTTAATTTTGAATTTATTTTTTGGAAAACTTTTTACACTGTAAATGACTTGATCAACTCAATATATAAATTGATGCAGTCC
The DNA here is from genome assembly GCA_001938485.1 of Girardia tigrina. Lineage (NCBI taxonomy): Eukaryota > Metazoa > Platyhelminthes > Tricladida > Dugesiidae > Girardia > Girardia tigrina. The sequence continues at coordinate 10,679 of MQRK01080543.1, forward strand.
TACACTTCATTTAAGAATATAATTACAAAATATAAGAATAAATCAATTAAACATTTTCAGAATTAATATTATCTTTAATATTAAAACATTTTTTAAAAAATAATATTTGTAAATTTAATTATCCAAATCTTTTAATAAATAAAAATATTACAAATAAATTCACACAAAATTATTGGAAACCGAAAAAAAATCAAAATATGCAATATATTAAATAAAAGAAATTATTTTTTTAATTTATAATACAAAATGATAATTTTTCTAAAGACATCTAGTCTTTCTGTACGGATTTATATTTTAAAAGAAAAATTATTCTAAGACCAGATGCGACAATTAATAATTGAATCATTAATTAATTAGGATATTTGAAAAAATTGAAATTTTGAGTTGAAATTTATAGTGTAAAAAGTTTTGCAAAAAAATAAATTCAAAAATTAAAAATTTTAATTTATTCTCTTTAAAAGAAACTTGCAAAGTTTTCCTAAAAAGTACTCATAACATTTCAAAAAAGGGTTAAAGTGTTAAGAAATTTATGTTTTTATACTTAAATTTACACTTAACTTTTTTGTAAAATCTTTTTAATGTCTATATGAAAAATAATAATTTCTATATAAAAATAAAAAATTTCTATATTAAAATTAATAATTTCCTTATAAAAACTAAAAAGTTAAATATAAAATGAATATTTTTTATATAGAAGCGAATAAGGATGTAAAAATAAATTATATAATTTAAAATTTTAAAAAAGTTTTTTTTCTTTTTATCAATTAAATATTAGTAAAATTGCATGAAAGTTTACTTTAAAATATAAAGATAAGATAACTGGTGCGCACGCAAAATCTGGATAAATTTTAAACCACCATTGTGAAAAGACGAAATAAAATTTCCAGAAGCTGTTTATATTTTATTGAAGGGCAAGATGTAAGGAACAAAAAACGTTGACAGAATAATTGAAAGTGGTTCGTCTCTATACACAGCACGAAGGCGTTTCTTAATCCCTTTGAAGTCCTTCCACAACGTGGACTGATCTATTGTTTTCAACATTTTCTTAATCCGTTGCTGTATTGTTTGAGGGATTGTTTGAGCCTCCCAGCCTCCCTCATACAATTTCGCCTTTAGAGCGCATTAAAAGTTCTCAATGGGGCGGCAGTGTGGGACGTTGGGAGGATTACACTCCTTGTCAACAAAGGGGATGTTGAGATGATGGAGAAGTTTGAGAGTGCTGTTGGCATAATGTGCAGAAGCCAGGTCCGGCCAGGTGAGAATTTCGTCATCTCGATGATATTTCTTGATAAACTTCATCAGACCATGTCTGATGTACTGCTCTTGATAGAAATCGGCATGTACACTGTTTGGCCGCTGCAAAAATATAGGATCACTGATGTGGTCTGCGGAGACACAAAGCCAAACCATCAGCTGAACAGGGGACTTTCTGTTCTATATTTGACGTGTTCAGGAGCAGATTGTGGACTCGAAGTAAAGTAGTGATCATTTCCTGGTAGATAATATAATTTCAATTTGAAGTAGCTCTCATCGTCCATGATAATTTTATATCACTCAAACTTCGGAGTAATTTCCCTGCTCTCAGCTTCACTCGCTTTACTTGCTCCTCTATGTACTGAGGAGCCTTCTTTCTCTTTCGGCATTTTAGACCGTCTTCCTTGATAATATTCCTCATCGTCGTGGCACAGACATCATACTTGCTGGCTTTACGTCTGAGAGATACACCACGCTTTGCTTGAATCCATCTCCGAATACTTGCGCGCTGTTGATTAGTTAACTTTTTATTGTGGCCTCTACTTCCTGGCTTTCTGTGCACATTTGAACTCTTGGAGAGGTTTGAGAGAAGCGTATAGATGGTAGATCGTGCACAACCTTCATTCACAAAGTGGTTTACAGTGAAGGCTTTTCCTTTTAAAAAGTTCAGCTGCCAAAAGTTGCGAACTCTCTCACGGAGCTGTTGCTCTGTCATGTCTTTTCTGGGAAAATGAATGCCGAGAGGATGACGAAATATTATGTAAGAAACCCCCTACCCAATGTGATTCATGCTGCAATTTGATTGGATGTTCCATTTATTTTTAATTTACTGATAGTATGCATTTTTCATATGTCCAGATTTTGCCTGCGCACCCGTTATGTGACCATCGAACCAGAATAGGAAATGGTGTGCATTGCCTTGAACGCCTGTGCTCGTAGGTCCTTTGAGAGGACTAGACGTGTACATCCAGGGAAATGAGGTATCGAAGAACACTTTTCCACGAGCTATAGGAAGAACTTATGAAATGAGAAAGATCCTTCTGTATCTGGGGGTGTTGTTCTAGTGGCTCATTGTGAAGAGTGGTTCAAAGATGAGGCTGGTGATGTATGTTCTGCAAAGACAATCGGCCACGACATTATCAGCTCCTTTAATGTACCTGAATTGGGAGAGGTAGCTGATTTCTCGCTATTATCTCGGTTATGGGGACTTCATGGTCATACAGTGAAGTAACAGTTTTTGGTCCGTATAAACTGTGGTGTCTCGGGTGATCATGAGATGTTCAAAGTAACGAGTAGAGAGATGCAAATCCAAGAGTTCGCGATCAAAAGTGGAGTAGTGCGTTTGGGTATTCGAGAGCTTGAGAGAATAGAATTCGATGGTCTCTGAATGCGAACCCCCTACCTGTATGAATACGACACCTATACCTGTATTTGATGCGTCAGTTATAAGCGTCAAAGGTAATGCATTGTCGGGAAAAGGAAGAGATGACATCGATAGTATATCTTCTTTGACCTGTTTGAATGCCGAATCAGCTTCATCTGTCGATTGAATTTTCGATTTTTTCGGTCCGGAAGAAAAAGCAGTGAAAAGAGCAAGAGTTGCAGACAAGTTTGGCAGGAAATATCTGCAGTAATTGACCATGCCCAGGAAGCTTCTCAGAGTAGTTAAGGTGTTTGGGCGGGGATAATCTCGAATTGCTTGTACTCTGCTCTGAAGTGACTTTTTTCCATCCTTGGAAAAATTGTGACCGAGAAATTCCACACTGGGTTAAAAGAAATGACACTTATCGAGCTTGATTTGCAGGTTGTTGGAATCGAGTCTTGCCAAAGTCTCGGACAGGTGTGTAGTGTCCGGAGAGGCAAGAATCATATCATCCACAAACTGCAACATACGGTAGTCTGTTAAGTACCATGCCGATGTGCCTTTGAAATTTCTGTGATGCGTTTCGCAGACCAAATGGTATTCGAATGTATTTGAATAGGCCAATTGGTGTCATGATGGCAGTCTTTGAAATGGATTCCGCATCAACTGGGATCTGGTGATAAGCCTTGGCTAGATCCAGTGATGGAAGGATTTTGCATCCAGCGAAACGTTGAAGAATGTCCAATATTAATGGAATTGAGTATGCGTCAGGCACGGTGACCTTATTTACACCTCCGTAATCTCCAAAAATCCTCAGTGATCCATCCTTGTTAGTCACAATTTGCAAAGGAGCTGCCCATGATGATGATGAGCGGCAAACGATGCAAGACTCTTCGAGCTCCTTGAACTCCTTTTCAGCCAGCAAACATCTGTCCTGGGACAGTTCTCTACAGCGTTGTTGAACTGGAGCACAATTTGAAGTGACGATGACGTGTGATGGTTGATCAGGCTAGTTGATCAGGTTCGATTGATCGTGTGAGAAGGTTTGGATATTTTGCTTTAATTAGGTTTGTGATGTCAGATGGTGGCTCATGGATTGCGTGGATGCCAGCGGGAGTCGGTGCAATGTTTTACCTGTCTGAGATGTGATCGAGGATGATTATCTTCCGATTCCTGTAGTCGACAAGGATGCCGAAATGATCGAAGAATTCGGCGCCTAAAATTGGTTGAGTGACATCTACCACCCCAAATGTACAATTGAAGAGGAATGATAGTTGGATTCTGCCAAAGGTTTGAACTGTAGATCCATTCTCGGATCTGAGTTGCTGAGTGTGTCAGTGCCGTGTGGTTGGAAACGGTGTGATAAGACGGAGAGCACAGATTTAATATCTACCAAGAAAGATGCCAGTGAAATGGTGATGTTACTTACGTGGGCATCATAAGTTAATAGACCGCAGCAACTATCTACGTCCTTGCCATCTGAAGCTTGGATGGAAGTCGAAATTAGTTTTTTGGCGGTGCATGTTTGCACCGTGGGCACATGATCTGGTTTGTTCGTCGAATTTTGAGTGCCAAATGCACGTGTCGGTGATCTCAATCGTCGTGCGGTCGCCTTTCCACTTGCAAGCTGGTTGGCATTTCCTGGTCTTTGTACCAAATTTTCGGTGGTAGAAGCAGAGTTAGGTCTGTTGATTCATCGAGTTCCTCCGATGATCGTGTCGCTGTTGTTTCTGCCACGTTGTTAGTTGTCCGGTCCCGACTTCAACGAAGCAACATTGGATGCCAGATCGGACATGATGGTCGCCATTTGAGCTACTTGAGCTGTCAGTGCCTCGATCTGCCTGTTCTGTTGTATCGCCGAGCCCGGATTTTGGTATCCGCTAGTGGGTATTGACAGGTGCTGGTGGCTGCGAGAATAGCCTTGTACATCGAGGGTTGCGCTTGATTGAAGAATTTCTTCTATATCGCTGTATTTTCATCCTTTTTTTCATTGATCCCCAGCTGGATCAACTCCAAATCACTGATGACTCGCTAGATGAACTGTGATGGCTTCAATATGCCGATTTGTTGTGTCTTGAAATAGTTTTCAAAGAAAACATCAAATTTGGGCACGTGAGCCATCATAATTTGTCGCCGAAGTTGATCATACAGTTCTGCGTGTTGCATGATTTTGGCCAGGTGTGGTCCAAGTATCTGAAGTTGTTCTGCTGGGGTCGAGTTGAGCAGAAATTCTGCGACTTGAGATGCACTGCCTTGAATCGGAAATCCATCAGGTCCAACCAAAGTTTTAGAGATCCTCCTTGGTTTATAAAAATATAGGTGGCTCGATAATTAGTTCTTTCGCGTCTGTCGTGCAGATCGGATCGTAATCTGGTTTGGTTTCGCTACCACCAGGCAAAATGCGTTGGTAGTCCATTGTGATATCATCGGTTAAACCGTTTCGAGACCACGATACATTTTCGAGCAATGGCTTGGAGCCGTGTGTGAGGAAGAATCGAGGACCGGTAGTGATCCACAGACTCTCACTGAGGTGTCTGACCTTGGACATAGTATCAACGATGTAAGTTCCTAACAGTAATCGATATGTTGATGTCATAAAAGTGCTAATGTTTGGTTGTTTGTCTGTTGATCGTGTGATTTTTTCATCAGCCGTTCCCTAGTGTCAGTGACATGTTATGGTGGTGAGTTTTGTGGGAATGGTGTATTAAAGGTTTGTCTGTGGTGAGTGATGGAGTGTATTGTTTCGTGTGTACAGTTCTTGTGACTGTGATGCGTGATCAGTGGCGGATTTAGCTATAGGACTGGGGGACAGACTACCCCCCACAACGTAGAGAATATTAACGAGAAAAGATACTCCATTTTAGTGGGAATCTGCTCAAGAAACAGCTTTCCAGAGAATTCAGCATGATCTCAACAATTCTCCAACCCTGGTTCTCTATGATCCAAAAAGTCCGTAAAAATGTCTATGATTGCGAGTCAATTTGGTCCCGGTGCATGCCTTATGCAAGACAATTAACCGGTCGCCTACGTAAGCAGCAGCATGACACCGATGCAACAGAGATATGTACAAATTGCAAAAGAAATGCTGGCAATAGTTGGGGGATGCCAAAGATTCTTCCAAAACATCTGGGGTAAGTCCTGCATTGTAGAAACAGACCAAAAACCGCTGAAAAGCATATTTCGTAAACCAATGTCCGACATAAACCCACGGCTATTAAGAATGCTGTTCAAATTACAACATTTTGTTCTCATTGTGATGTAGAAGCCAGAAAAGTTTATTCCGATTGCAGATCATCTCTCTCGAAGTCTAATGGACACCCAAGGCTGGAGCAAGGAGTTAAAGAATTCACTAGAAGCACAAGTTTTATCAATGAAAGCTGCTCTTCCTCTACATGAAAAGTATATTCAGAGGCTATTGCGAACGATACAGAAATGCAAGAACTCATACAATGCATTCAAAATTGAATGGCCATTCCCAAAAAGTTCCCTCAACACATGTGTTCTTCAAGCTTTCTGAAGCGTCCGCGAAAACCTCAATGTTCACCAAGGTTTAGTGTTCAGAAAGAGACAAATGGTGATTCCCAAGGAATTAAGACGAAAACTTTTACATCAAATGCATTTGAACCACAGTGGCAATACAAGAACCATGTTCAAAGCCAGGGAAGCTGTATATTGACCGGGAATCAACAACAACATTAGAAATGTGGTGGAAAATGTAGTGCAATGGAAAATCTAATCAAAAAGATCCTTTATTGATTAGAGACTTTCCAGAATATCCATTTCAAGGAGTGACTATGGACTATTTTGAACTTGACAAGCAATTGTATGTGGTAATAATTGATGTTTATCCCCAGTGGTTCAATCTATATCCACTTCGTAGCACATACTTTGAGACATTGCTGGTAATTATGAAATCGAATTTCGCTGAACATGGTATACCTGAAGAGATCTTCACGGATAATAGATCTTCCTTCATCTCATAGAAATTTCGGTCGTTTTGTGACAACCGTGACATAGTGCATTCAAAAAGTAGTACAAAATTTCCACGAAGTAACGGACTTGCCGAAAGAGCTGTTCAAACAGCAAAATCCCTGTTAATCAAGTACCATGCAACAAGAACTCCACTGACATGGTTCTTTTAGAGCATAGAAATGATCCATTTGCCTCCCAAATGCCATCACCCAGTGAACTTGCTCTGGAAGAAAATTGTGAGGTATGATTCCTTATCGAAAAGAGCAGTTGGAACAAAAGTTTCACTCACTTCCTGAAGTAGCAAAGATGTATGTTGAGTATAAAAGCAAAAGTTCTATCAGGATCAAGGATGTAAGCAGCTGGAAGAAATTGAAGATGGTTCAAGTGTTTTGGTACAAGAAAATAAACGGAAATGGTTTCCTGCAATTATTGATCGAAAACTAAATCAGCTAAGAGGCTACTTCTTAAAAACAAATGATGGAACATTTCTACGAAGAAACAGAAAACAGATCAAAAGATGGACTCCTAATGCTGGTGGACAATAAATCAAACAAGAAGTTGTAAATCTGGATACAGTAGCTCCAATTCTGTCTCCGGGTCATATAACAATTCCGGAGTCCTCTACCAACAACAACTTATCACACCAATCTAACAGTGATTCGACACGCTATTCCAGATTTTGTCGGACAATCAAGCTTCCACCCCGTTTCTGACTTTCCTGAAGGGAAATAATGTCAGATTATATCATGTGTGTATGTGTGTATGAGAACTGCATCTCATTTGTAATAATTTGTCTATGTGTCTATCGATATACAAACACTGTAAAATTAATGTATGTAAAATGATATGACATTATTTAGAACCTGTTAATGTGTATGTATGTATTTTTGTAATGCTAAATTTAAACATGTTGTCACAATATATTATTTGTAGAAGCTCGAGAACTGGACACTCACTATTCAATCTTTTTTGCTATTCATATGACATACGAAATTTACTTCAATATTAACAGCAACAAAAAACTCATGAACTAATTCCAGTGTATAGTTTGAAACGCTAAAATTTGGATAAACAATTTTAGAGATTACTTTAGAAACAACATTTATAAAATATTTAATTAAAAAAACAATTATTTTTTAATATTGTCGATTAATTTATTTTATTAAAAGAATATTAAAATTAAACCCATTAAAATTCAAATCCAAAATCAAATGAATATTACTCATAAAATTTACTTTTGTTTATTCAAGGTAGAAAATTAATTCTTTAAATCATTCAATTTCAAATTTATGAAGTAAGTTTTATTTTGATAATTGGATTGATAAAATCTATTAAAAACAATAACAAAAGTAAAGAAACTCTCTATATGTTTTCTATTTTATTTATATATATATTTTTGTTGTTGTATTTACGATTATGTCATATTAATAAACAATTGTCTAATAAATTAAAAAAAAAGATAAGAAAATTAATTTCTTAAAAATAAACAAAAATCTAAAAATTATTTGAAATATAAAAAAATATTTTTTTATTGATTTTCTGTTTATAATTTTAATAAATTAAATATTTGTATATTTTGATTATTAAATTTCAAATATTATAAATAGACTCATTTGACCTTTTTGAAAATAAATAAAGAATGGAATGTGTGTGTGATGCATATTGAGTATCTTCTAGTGATTGAACCAGCACAATAACCCACATACCTTTATCAATCATTAACAAAGAGAATATGACATTCCTTTACGCGGTCAGTCCTAGTCAGTCTTGTGTATCTCTTTCATTAACTATAACCACTTAAGTTTGAACAATTTAAATTAGCATTAGAAAATTAAATTTTTATTTAAATTAAATTGTTAATTCTTTTTAATATTTTATATCGATTGGATTATTTGACGCTTTGATGAATAATCATTAAACATTAGGCTGTGATGTTTCTCTTGTAGTTGTCTGGATGAGTGTGTGCCTGTATGTGTGGTTGTGCTCGTGTCTGTGTGTATGTAGGTTCTGGTTGTGCCCGTGTCTGTGTGAAGATGGGTAATTAACTAAAATTTATTCTGTCAAAATAATTGTAAATGAATCCAAGATGAATTTCGACAGGTTTTAAGTACAAATAATTGTTATATATTAGCAATTGCCAACGTTTTTCCCCTCTTTTTTTACTTTTGATGCGAAATGGGATGTGTTCCCCAGATGCATGTTCGAATTGACATTTATTTTAACTTTGTTTTTTTATCCATACGATTTATTTTAATGTTAGATTTTTTTTGAATTTTTAAAAAAATATTTTAAGAAAAATTTTGAAAATACAACTGATAATGAAAAAAATAAAAAGTAAATCAAAAATCAATTTTCAAAAGAAATTGTTTTATTTTTACTTCTTTTATTATTATTTTCTGAAAATAATAAATATATCAATTTTTTGAAAAAAATAAAATAAAATAAATATTTAATGAGATTAGAAAAAAAGACAAAATACATATTATATTTTATAAAAATGTTTTTAGAAACAAAAAAAACAATATTTTGAAAAGATAATATAATGAAAATATAAAATAGTCTCTGAAAAAAGTAAAAACATTTTTACCAATATTTTTTATTCTTTTCCTTAAATTCATTTTGAATATTTGTTTTCATTGTTTTTGTGTCTTACTTTAATTAATAATATTATTCATATTAGCGTAGCAATAACTTACATTAATTTATATATTCTTTATCAAAATTTAAGTAATGTCTACTATAAGTATAACGATCTAAAAATCTTTGTAAAATAGTAAAGTCAACTTTCATAAATATAACCAATATTCAGTTGTAATTATATTTCTATGGTTGGTAAATGAGGCTCTTAATCGAGTTAAGTGTAGATTAGATTGAAATCCGATTTTAATATTATTATTTTAGATGTTTAAATTGTACAAACGTTTAATTAATAGAATTTTTGAAGCTATTTAGCTTGTTTTATAAATTAAAAACAAAATTAATCAATTGATTGTGTTTAAATTTATACTTTTCAATCATTAATTTTATAATATTTTATTTCTTTCTCTTATTTATGTTCCCTTATATGCTTTTTATATCATTTAAAGTTATTGTAAAATAATTCATACCGATTAAATTACATATAATTTGACAATGTTTTTTTATGAGAATACTATATTTTCTATTCGAATTACTTATTTATATTATACATATTTTTAAGATTTTTAAATTTTCATTTATTTAAAATCACATTTTTTATCAGTTATTTAATTTTTATTTAATTATAATTTTTGCTTTAGTTATTTTCAGAATTATTGATTAATTATTTAAACCTTCAATGAGAAACAAATAGTTTTTAAATATTAAGGTTTAATTTTGATTTTAATATTTAACAAACCATCTTTGTTTCGGAATTTCAAGTGAATCATTATGTATTGCTATCTTTATTTATAATTTTGCCTCCTTCTTTCCAAAAGACAGTAAATTTATATTCGAGTGAAAATTACTTATCTGTATCGCTTTTATTTTATTTTATGAGGTATAATAATTAAATAATCAAAATTAAAAAAAAAGAATCAAATATTAAAAAATTAATTAACCAAATCACAATTTAAAATTAATTATTTGAGTTTTGTTCATTTAAAGGGAAAGAAACAATTTTATTTTATTATGACTGATCAAGAGTCGAAGTCATCGATTCCAATGACTGTTGGTGGGTCGAGTATTCAAGTTTATTTGTTGACTGATTGAAAGAGCCTGAAATTAAAACCACAATTTAAATTAATCGATTTGAAAAATATTTCTGAAGTCACTTTCTTTTGCTATTCGATCTGATGAAATTTTTTTGGAATGACCAAAATTTCATCGAACAATCTTTATTTTAATTTGGACGAAATATTAATCGAAGTTTTTGATCAGTGATCTATAGTGCTAAATTTATGATTGATGAATTTGTGTGAACGAATTTTTGAATGTTGAATTTTCAATGACATTATTACGAATTTATTTTTTATTGAACTATTTTCGAATATTTAAATGTCGAATTTTTATGTTATTTTTGAACAAATATTTCAATCGAATCTTTATGAATTTTTGAGCGATAATTATTTTTTTTAAAAAAGTGATTTTGAGAGTTATCATTTGTTGAGAACGAATTTAATTGTTATTTGTTGGAAACGAGTTTTGTTTTCAAAATTAAATTATTATCGAACTAATTATTTGAGATTTTTGTAACTGAAAGTTTAATTTTTTGAAAGACTTAGAGTTCTGATATTAATTAAATCTCATTGATGGTCTGTCTAAACTATTTCACAAACAATGAGCCCAGCACGAAATGCCCGATCTTAACATTCGTTGTTTCTCAGCTACTTAGAGTTCTGATATTAATTAAATCTCATTGATGGTCTGTCTAAACTATTTCACAAACAATGAGCCCAGCACGAAATGCCCGATCTTAACATTCGTTGTTTCTTTTTTTTTATGGTCATCGGGAAAATCTGGAGACTGGATTGAAAAACTTTCTTACCGACAATAAATTACTAAGATGAAAAAAATTACATACTTGATAAATAAATAATAAAGATATAAGGGAGCATCCATTAAGGACGTCCTATAAAAAATAAGCATATTTTGACCCCTCCCCCCTCTTGTCCCTCTATGTCCCTTTTTATGAAACACCCCCCCCCGGGGACATCCCCCAGGACTTGTATTTCGCATGTCCCCGTGAACGAGTGCGGCTGCAGATGGTATTTTCACATTGTCAGTATTCTAATAATAAATGGATGTAGGGTTGTAGGCGGCTGCAACTCTACTAAGAGAATTGGGAAAATAGAATTCACATAACAGGGGTTTTGAATATTACATCAATCTCTAACAGAAAATCTTACAAAAATGACAAGATAAACGATAACTGAAATTTAACTTTAGATTTTAATGAAGGCGCTGCTGGGGATGTCCCCTTAACAATTGGACTCCCTTCCTTATTGTCCCCAAATGTCCCCCTTGTGGTGACCCTCTCCCCCCCTTAGAAGGGGACGCTCTTAATGGATGCTCCCTAATATAATAAATTATATTAATAAATTTAAAATTGTATTTAATAAAATTTATTTTATATTTAAATTTATTTAATTGTATTAAAAATCTTATTTCCTTATTTTTAAAATATGTTCGATTTTTTTCACGTTTTCTAAGCATTTTTTATTTTAAGTGTAATACTAACAGATAATATGATCTTTAAAATATCAAAATAAATATATAAAAATCAGATTTCATGGAGCTTAGATATTGTCTGTAGTAAAAGACCAACATTAGATGTATGAAAATCTTTAGCTATTTGACCATCAAATAATATTTGATACCACAAGATAACTGTTATCTTTAAATCAAATAATTGTAAATTTAAAAAAATATCTTTTTCATCTTTTTCTAAGGCTCCAGACATAATCCGCCTTTGTATTTATATGTGAAATGGTCACTAGCCGCAAGCATGACTCCATAATAACTATCTTTTGCGTTTTTAAGTTAAAATATAATAGAAGTGTGAACCATTTTTAAGAAGCATATCAATGAATGTCAATATGATTTAATTTTGTATATATTATAAATATTTAAATAAAATGCCAATAAATTAATTAATGTTATTTAATATTTCAAATTAAAATTCAAACGCATTTGTTATCGAAAAATATAGATTTAACTTAAAATTGCATTTTTTTCATATTTTTTTGAGAGTCGATGTCAATTTAAATACACATAAATTGTATAGAATGATGCAATTTGCATAATTTAATATCACTTTCACAAATCAATTAAAAATTGTTATTTATATATATTAAATATTTTCTATGTTTTACTTTCATTTTGTTTAGAAATGTAAAAGCAATTTGACTAGAAATTTTAATGTTATTTTAACTAAAGTTTACAATAAATTTATACATATAATTAGGTCATGAGAAAAAAGGTACATACTTCTTAGTAATGTTAATTTGCCTCTGAAAAGAATGTAAAACAATAATTGATGATAACATTTAAAATAATCTATTCAAAATCATAATATAACAGTAAATTAATTTAAACTTTGTCATTAAACATTGTTTCATCATTCTTTTTAAGATATAATTTTTGATTCAAAATCGGATATTTGGAAATGTCGCAGAAGATAAACGCTTTTTAAATAAATAAAAATAAAAGATAATGTGCTTAATTTCTTTCTAATTTAATCATCATTTTAATTATCATTGTCTTAAGGATGTAGTTCCGGCAGTCTCCAGGTTACCCCAGAGACTTTCCGGTGGTAGAAGAGTCAAGGTGGTGCTTGGCCTATTTTTAAAATAATTCTAAGTTCATTTTTGTTTCACTCATTTCAATTCGCAATAAATTATTTAGCATTTTTTTTAAAAAAGTATTCGATATTCGGTTATCAAAAAGAGATAATAAGAAAAAGAAATCTCGTAATTTCAATAATTTGATATTTGATAAAATTCATCTCATAAAACAATGAAATCGTGAAATATGTCTGAGTAACAAATCAGATAACCATAAAAAAATTCAAAATTGAATATTTTTGAATTTCTTATTATTCAAACAATTAAATAACCTAATAAAAACTTGAAAGTTGCTAATAAAATAAATATTTTAACTCATTACTTTTAAATTCTTTATACAGGGTGATCATAAAGTAACTACCGGGTTTTAAATTGCAATAACTTTTGAATTATATTGTATTTCATTTTAATTATAAATGCATCTTGAAGCTTATTCTTTAAAATTTAATTAAAAGTACATTTTGTTTAAATGTATTAATTGTTATTATTGTTTTAAGCGTAAGATTCAAAATGGATGTAAATCAGCGTATAAAATTTTTTATTTTATTTGCGAAGCAAGAGTCAGTGACTTTAGTAAGAAGAGAACATTAAAAACTTAAATGGAAAAATATTTTAACCGAAAAAAAATATTAGTAGCATCTTCAAAAAGTTTGAAGAAACAGGAAGCGTTCTAAATGCCACAAAATCTGGAAGACCACCAATTGATGATGAAAAGAAAAATGAGATAGCAGAACATTTTAAGCCAGTCTTCTCTCAGGAAATCGTTGTCAACTCTGAATTGCTCTTATGGAACTGTTCAAAAAGTATTATGAAACGAATACAGAATTCAAGCCACGCAACTTTTGTATGAAAAAGATTGCGCTCTTAGACGTGTTATGTGTGATACGTTAATTCAATCGATAGATGCAGATGAAAATTTTCTTAGTAACCTGATATTCTCTGATGAGTCAACTTTCCATCTTAACGGCATTGTATGCAGACATAACTGTTGCATTTGGGACACTGAAACATTAACCGAAACATATCAGAAAAAGTTAATGTTTGGATGGGGTTGTCTTCAACTCGTGTTTATGGGCCCTTTTTTATTGAAGGAAACATAACAGCGGTGCTTTACGTGGATATGTTAAAAAGTTGTTTTATGCCATCGTTATCAAGAACATGCAAAGGGAAAGCTGTTTTCCAGCAAGATGGAGCACCTGCCCATTATTCAATGATTGTGCGACAATTTCTGGATGAAGCATTTCCACAACGTTGGCTGGAATGATGTGGTCCATATGTATGGCCGGCCAGGTCACCTGATTTGACAAACCTCGATTTTTTTGTGTGGGGGTATTTGAAGAATGAAGTGTAGAAGAGAAAACCAGAAATAATTCAGCAACTTATTTGTCAAGAAGAGGCAAAAAAGGATGGCGAAATGTGCCAAAATGCCATTAAGTCTTTTCATGGACGCCTTAAACATTGTATTAATGTCGATGGTTATTCTGTTGAATATTTAATTAATGCTTTTTTGTTATTTAAAACCATTTTTTCATAATGTTTTGCCAAAAAAAGTTATTGCAGTTTAAAACCCGATAGTTACTTTATGATCACCCTGTATATTAGGTTATTTATATTTCAAATCAAGGGACTTTAAAACAATCAGAATATTCAAAGCATTAATCAACAATCAGGATATTAGAGGTACCACCATAACAATTTTCAACATGTAAAACACATCATTCCAAAATAAATATAGTGATCCTCACATCCTATAAAGGTATTAAGCCCGAGTCTTTTTAGAAGGCGTAAGACGCTTATGGTTTCAAAAAGTACTCCCCCAACTGGGAATTGACATGATTAAGCTCCGCTGGCGAACCGGTTTTGCAACACCCCTCATCAAGAATCATTGGGATGCAATAAACCTCTCGAGTACAGAGTCACTACTCCCCATAGAAATGAGACTCAGATTAGGACGCTAGAGCCTTGTAAGTGGATTGCAAACCCACTGGTACTACAATAATCTGTCGGTACAGTTATTGGCTATCTTATCAGACACTTTAGCCTAGAGACGGAGTCGAAGCCATTCTAGTTTCCCAGGGACACAACGTGGAAGTATGTCTGCCTGGCTGGCGCAGTTGATCACTAAAATATATGTAGTTCAATTCCTCACACTTTTTAAGTTTATTTAAATCATAGATCGCTTCAAAGTCATGTAATTTTAAGAAAATATGTAACATGTAATAACTAAACAAGATAGAAATACAAAACAAACAAAAATAGTTTTAAAATAACTTTTATTAAATTTTGTTTTACTTTCTATTTGAAATTGATTCCCAAAAATTAATTTCAAAATGAATTAATATAAATTGTTATATAAGTAAAAAAGAAATGTAATATTAAATTTTAATTTGAAACTAAATTAAATGGAATTACAAATTTAAATTTATTATCATTGATTGTTTATATTTATTTTAATAAATAATCAGTTAAAATGTATTCTTTTATATTGTTTATATTCTTTTTGAAAATTGTATCGTCGAGTACTAACCCAGAAATATTAAAATATATCTAATTTCAAGGTGCAATTTAAAAAATTTTGTTTTAACCTTGAATATGTTTAAATGAGATTTAACCCTTTTTAGCAGTATTAATTTTACTATAGTGCAAATTTTATAAACTTTTATATTAATACATCACTGTCGTATCAGACCTAGAAAGCCTAATAACTCTAGTTCAGCGGTTCCCAACCTGGGGTACGCGAAAGGTTACTAAGGGGTACTCAGAAAAAAAGTATTATAGCGGAAAATGCAATTCAAATCTAACCTAAAAGCTCAAAAGAATCTTTAAACACATTGTAAATGGTTATTCCTTATATTAAAATTAAATAATAGGAAATAGTACCAATGATGTATGCGGATTTTTAAACACATTTATAAGGGAAAAATACTCGTCTTGAAAGTAAATATATTTATTTAGTAAATATCTTATATATATATATATATATATATAAATATATGTGTGTGTATGTGTGTGTTAGGGGTACCCACTAAGTAAACAATCAAGTAAAGGGGTACTCTAATGAAAAAAGGTTGGGAACCGCTGATCTAGTTGATCAATATATTATTATCTGCACAAATAAGGTATTACAAAATTATCAAAAATGTAATTGTTACAATTACGTGGAACCGTCACTAGATGAAATAGATAGAACCTTCGTTCTTTCAACCAAAATCAGAATTTTGTTGAATATATATATATATATATATATATATATATATATATATATATATATTGCAATTTTTCTAGCGATAAAGCTAGCCTTCCGTAGCTTTGAAATTCATTTTTCCCATTTTGCTCGCCAGAGACTCCGCCTTCTCCTTTAGAATTGGTCTACTAAGAGACAAGCCATTTTCACTTGCCTTTTGAAACCATAATCGTAGTGCTTCTTCCACTTCTGGCTCTTTTCCTGTGCGATTCCGCATCACTTCCAGCTCAATTTTTGAATCAGAGATAGGAGCAGCTGTACGCAGTTTAGCTTTATTGACTGTAAGTGCCTGGAGAGTCGTACTGGGAACATTGAGCTAGGTGGCCAGTTGCTGTTGAGTAAGACTTGATGACATTATCTTTATTTAATCCAAAATAGATATCATGTCAGCAAATGTCATGGAATTTTGTTTCTTTGACATATTTTGCGTTCCTTTATTACTTAAATCAATAAATAATCAATTGATAAATAATCAAATTGAAAGATAAACAACCTGAATGATATTTCAAAATTTGAGTTTTACTATCAAACTAATAATTGAAACAAGGAAATATTGATTTAAAATTAGTATCGTGTTTATAATTTTAATTTTTTTTTTAATTTATACTACAATTTTGAAATTATTAATTTCACAATTATTAAAAATTCATTTTTAATTTCTCTTTATTTGGCCACGTTAACCGGGGAATTTCATTATACACTGCTATCAATTCGTTTCGTTCCTGGTTATTTTGGCTTTGTTAAGCGGGTTTCACTATATATATTACATACTTTTATAAAACGGATATCATCGAATAATATATATTTATGTGGTAGTACTATTGGCTAGTATAAACATTATAATGGGAACATAAACTTTCTTAATGTTTATCAAGAGATTGACCTGGAAAACTTTAGATATAATATCTTTGGATCCTAAAATTAACATTAAAATAGAATTTTTGGAACTTTACTAGACGTCTATATGTTAACATTTATCTAAACCCATTTATTTGAATATTTATCTGCATAAAAAGTATTAATACATTTTTAGAACGTCGTCTTATTTTGATTATATAAATCGTCATTATAAATTGTTATTGAATATATTATTTAATAGTGATTGAATGTTAAAAGTTATTTATTTAAACCAGTAATACGTTTTATATTTTAGAGTGAAATTTGATATTATTGGACAAAATGTGCAGCACCAATTTTGACGATTTTGGTGAGATAATTTTACAATTTCTTGATGAATATTATTTTTCAATAATTAATTTAACTTTTGTCTCGATTTACAATATTTAACCTCCTCAGACCTGACTTTATTTTAAATATTTTTCAAAATTTGTAAGAATGGCACATAACATAAATGTTACTCACTAGATGGGGACACTTGCAAGAATAAACGAATAAATATTGTGTACACTACGATGTATAAAAGGTTCCCAATGTAAACAAGTCGAAAATTACTTTGAAAGAAGGATGGAAATTTATGTACATTACAATGTGCACTGGGTCTGAGGAAGTTAAAATAACGTAAAATAAGGAGTAATAATACGGTATTTATTATTTATTAATATAACATGGAATTGGAAATGTTATGTTAAAAAACAGAATTACTAACAGGGTGTCATCTATAATTATATTTTCAATTATAGTCTTTAAGACTAGACGTGGGCCCGTTTTTAAATTTTCTAAACGTTTAAACAATCTTCGTTAAGCGTAATAAACGTTTAAAAAACGTTTAAACGATTTCTAACTTGATTATACTAAGAAAGTAGTTTGCGTTTTGAGGGAACTCACACAATATTTACAACATACAATTAGGATTATCTTTCACTCAATCTGAATAAACCTTAATAACATATATGCATTTAAAACGTTTAATACGAATGTAAATTATTTTCAATTGCCATGAAAATTGCCCAGAAAAACGAAGCGCGAAGGAAATACGAATATTACATAAAACATCGATCTATAGAAATGTAGTGTGTTGAAGCTTTACAAGGGTATTTACTGCCGCAATCTTCGGTGTTAGTACTAATAATTTTTGTTTACCAAAAAATAAACAACCATAATATATTAAACATAAATTTGAGTATTTAACATAAATAAGTTCAGATAATAATATATATCAAGCACCTAACATAATCACAAATCAATACTCAAATTAACATTGAAAAACAAAACATCATCAATTGTTTCTATTAACGAATTCTTCCTCCATAAATTTCTACGTTTTACTGGTGCAACCGGTTCCATCTTACTTTTTGCGAAATTGAAAAGCCATAACTCAGCTTGATTTAATAATTATACACTTATTAAATTTAACTGTTTAATAAATGGAATCACAATATTGCTTTATTATTACCATTCAAAATTCTGTTTCTTGGAAAATAGTATCAAAGATTCAAATAATAAAAATACTTCAATCATCGCAAAGTTAAAATTCGCAGTATAATTTTATATATTATAACACGCTTTTACACGAATTATCAAAGGACGTGATAGTCAACCCTATAGGATATTGATGTTGTTACCGCTGGTCACGATCGTACCGTTATGGATCTCTTGATCATCTTTATCTATTTCGACCGTATTTTCCAGAAAGATATTCATAAATGGATCGAATCCCCCCTAATGATTCCCTTCACTTGACGATTCTCGTTCAATTTCACAAATTGCGATGAAGAAACTAGTGTTCCTGATGAAGAACCCATCACCTCGCCAACAGCGACAAATCAGCTACCAGTCCCAGTTCGACACGGAGATCAAATTCATCTCCGGAGCTGACAATGTCGTCGCTGACTGTTTCTCACGCATCGAGTTGGTATCCATGGACTTCGAACCCTTGTTCACTCAGGAAGTCTTGTAGCAGAATCCATCATCGGATAAAGATCTGACAATGTTGAAGCAACTACCAACTACACGTGGCCTCATTTATTTCGACATATCTATCGCAGGTTGTTTCCACCCCGTTCCATGCCCGGCCCTGCTTGCAGACGCATTCAAGGCCGTTCACTCAACGGTACACGCGGGAGCCAAGGTCACGAATGAATTACTGCGCACCAAAATGGTGTGGCCCTTCATGCGACGCGACGTCAAATTATGGTACCAAGCATGTTTTCAATGTCAGTGAAGTGACTAATATAATAAAGTGACCCGTCACACCAAACCTCCGATCATCAATTTTCCAACTGGTAGTCGTTTCGATACCATTCACATGGATGGTGTCGGTCCCCTCCCATCATGCAATGGATATTCGTATCTTCTTAGAATTATTGATCGCAACACACGCTAGTCGGAGGCATTTTCCTTGAGAAACGTTAACACCGAGACAATCGTCGATTTATGTTTCAACAACTGGATAGCCAGATTTGGTGTTCCCAAACGTATCATCACGGATCAAGGCTGTCAATTCGAATCTGGTGTCTTCACAAATTTCCTGAAACAATTGGGTACTCAGCGGCTTCGGACGACGGCGTTTCACCCTCAGTCAAATGGCCTTGTTGAAAGATTCCATCGAACGTTGAAGAATTCGCTTCGTGCCATGTCCATCAACAAAGATTGGTACAAACAATTGCCGTTCATTCTCTTAGGTTGGCGAAACATTCCCAGCAGTCACCACGGGACATCACTTGCCCAGTTAATTTTCGGATCTAACACATCCCTAGTCAACGAACTCTTCTTCAACGATTGCCCCAGTGCGACTCACATTTACAACTGACCCGGCAACATTTTAGCACTCTTGATACCACAACAACCGACAAAGGAACTTTCCAGGTACATGTACCGTGGGATTTCATGACAGCAAAATTTGTTTGGCTTATACGTGAGCAACCCTGCTCTCTTCAACTTAGATACTCAGGTCCTAATCGCATGCTACAACTCAACACCCCCAACAACACGGCCACAATAGAATTCAACGGCACTTCTAGCACAGTTAATTTTTTGCAAATTAAAACCCTGCATATCCCTCAAGGATAATGACACAATTCCTCTCCTTAACATGCCAGTAACCCAGCAGTCCACAACGTGCGCACCGCACTTCCCAATGGGATTCTGATGTAGTGAACACAATTTTCAAATTAAAATTGTGTAAACGAAAAATAATTAATAAAACGTTAATTTTTGTAAATTAACTCATTTTTAAATGTTAATTTATTTTACAGTTAATCTTATTCTATTTTTCGGTCATCGTCAAAATCTTTAAATTAAAATTAATCAAGCACAAAAATTGAATAATTGATTTTCAATCAATTTTTGTAAAAAAAATTAATCTTGTTTGAATAATCATTGTTTAATACAAAATAAATTTTCGGCTCATGTTTCTTATTACAATTTGTTTATCGGCAAACTGTACGTGCAGTCCTTGCCACTATACTTATGATTTAGGATTTTTTTGGAATAAAATGAAATAAATTCTTATGAATTAGGAATTTTAGGAATAAAATGAAATAATTTGTTATTAATTAGTAATTTTAGGAATTAAATGAAATAATTTGTTATTAATTAGAATTATCAGGAATGAAATGAAATACTAAATAATCCTACACTTTTATTCTGTTTTAATTAAATTTTTAGTTTCTTTATGAAAAGGTATTTCAGTATAAAAACATAAATTTCCTAACATTTAAACGCTTTTTTGAAATGTTAGAAGAGTATTTTTTAGTAAAATTTTGCAGGTTTCGTTTAAAGAGAATAATTTATAAATTTTAATTTTTGAATTTATTTTTTGCAAAACGTTTTACATTATAAATGATTTGAGCAACTCAATATATAAATTAATGCAGTCCTACACTTTATTTTAAAATATATTTACAAAATATAAGAATATATTATTTTAACATTTTTAGAATTAGTAATATCTTTAATATTAAAAAATTTTCATAAAAAATAATATTTGTAAATTTTAATTATCCAAATTTCTAATCTTTTAATAAATAAAAGTATGACAAATAAATTCACACAAAATTAATGGAAACCAACAAATATCATAATCTGCAATATATTAAATAAAAGAAATTATTTTTTTAATTTATAATACTTTTGTTTTGACTTTTGTTTCAATAAAGGAACTTGAAAGATCATTTGGAGTCTTGAGTAATAGTTTAAGTCAAGAATTTACTCCTATTTTAGATTACTTTGAAGATTATTATATTGGAAGAATGCTGCGTAATAATGTACGCCGCCAGCCTCTTTTCGACCCGGCCATTTGGTCGTGTTATTTGAGAACAATAAACAATGAATGTAAGACCAAAAACTTTGCCGAAGCTGCCCACAGAAAATTGAATAGAGAATTAAGGGCAGACCATCCTTCTCTTTGGAAGTTCATAGATGGATTGCGAATGATTCAAAAATCAGTTGATCAGTTATATGAACAATTTCTTCGAGGAGATCAGCATACTCCAAAACGGAAGATGTATACACTAGCTGATGAACGAATTTTGGAAGTCGTCAATGACTTCAAAAATAGAGAAATACTAGAATTTGTACGAGGAATTGCATACAACTTTGTTATGGATTAAATAAAAGTATATTTTCTAAACTATGCTGTGTTTATATTAAAAATAATGTTGAAGTAGTTATTAAAATATATTAATAATTATTTATAATTTTTAATTAAAATTTTATTTATAGTGGATGAATCAATAAGTCTGTGATATGTTCCGTTTCCTGCGTTTTAACTAGAATTGCAATTCTATTCAATACACTTCTATAAATATACAATTCCGCTATTTTTAGCAAGTTGTGTCTCTTAATTTATGTTTGACAGCCATTGAAAGCAGACTAAAATTCCTAATTAATAACAAATTATTTCATTTTATTCCTAAAATTCTTAATTAATAACAAATTATTTCATTTAATTCCCAAAAATCCTAATTAATAACAAATTATTTCATTTTATTCCTAAAATTCCTAATTCATAAGAATTTATTTCATTTAATTACCAAAATTCCTAATTTCTGGCGTCGAAACGTCCCGGGGTCGTAATATCCCCGTGTCGAAACGGCGGTGTCGAAATGTCCTGCTTCGTTTAGAACTGGCTGTTCTATGGAAGCTAATCGGGGATATAAATTTGAATGTCACTGTGTCATAACTCAGTAATTTCAAACGAGTTTTCTATTTTTCCAACTAACCTTGATTTACAGTACAAAATGTTCTATTGTGAATTATTGTTAATAAGACATTATGACAAGTAATTGAATAATATCAACAATGGGAAGAGTGAGATTTTGACAATATTAAATATTTTTAATTAATTTTGTTCGACAAAATCAAACTGAAATATAATATACATAATATATTTGTTACCATTTACCAATAAAATAGTTATTTTATTTTTCTCAAATAACATGTTCAATAATCAATTTCTTAAAAATAATTTAATTAAATTATATATAGTACAATTTTTGCTTCAAATTGTATTTATTATCACATAATTTACAGTTTAAAAGCATAAGAATAAAAGATTAAAGATAAAATATGACACATTTGTTATTTATTCCTGTTTAAATTTCATATTTTATTTTTCTTTGAATTTTATATGAAGAAAATGCATAGAAGAGAATAACTTCTTCTTTTCTTGAATGTCCAAAATTGCTTTATTGTGGATTATCAAATTTGGTATTTATATCCATTAATCTATTCTCAAAAATTGTAAGAAATTATCTTTGAAGTTTCAATCATGTGACTGAATCACCGCCATTCGCGTTGATGATTAAGATTTATCATTGTTTTGAAAAATTGAATTCGATAAATAAAAGTGCGTAGTGTAATTAAAACAAAGTTATTGAGTTGTAATGAACAATAAAATATTTGACATAAATGTCATACCAAATGAAAATTTATAGAGATAATTATATAAATACCATAAGATTTAACCACAAACCAATTGTAAATTTATTTGTTTTACTTCATATTTGAAGATACATTATATTTGATTGTTCTGACAAATGATCTTGAATTTCGACTATATATTTTATCAATATTTCTTTCATCTCGGGAGACATGACCTTAACACTAGAAAAACTGACTACTATTTCTTACTTTTAAAATCGATGCCCGCCATATTCTTAGAAACAACAACTTATTTTTTATCAATGCTATACAAAATATCATAGAATATATTTATACAATAGTATTGTTATTTTACGTCTCTGTGTCGTTAAAAATCTTATATTATTGTAATTAATAAATAAAATGTAAATAATAATAAATTAGATGAATGGGGAGATGTCAACAAACTAAGGGAAGAAGTAGAAGCACAGAAAGCACGCGTTGAGAGTTTGCAGTCGGAACAGAATTGGATTAAAAACTCCTACTCTGCGTCTGACTTATATGGGAAAACAAGACTAGATAGATCTGACTCAGGAATAGACCGGCAATCTTTATTGATGGACAACTGCCGAGAGACCGGGTGTGATTCCTCCAACAATGTTTCCTTACAGGAATGTTCTGCCAACAGTATTAAAAAAATAATTGAAATAACTTCTCTTATCCGGGCCATTGAACAACAGTTAAACATCGTCAATAATTTCAATGACAATGATTCGGTAATTCAGTCAGATTATTTGAATATGCGTTTTTTCTTGTTTTAATCAAAAAGTCACGTTCTTGATTAGTGGTTTGTGACCACCCACAATTGACTACCAATGCTATCCATTTGCGTTAATACGAGATAATTCATCGTTTAGTATTTATTAGTTATTTACATTTAGTAATACAATCAATTTATATTTATATTCTTTTCTAAATATTTATCACACATATGTATGATGGTTCTATTTTGAGAGTGATTTTTTTATATTTATTAACTTTTTCGCTTCACATTAAGAATTTTTTATACACATCGTTATTTGTGTTGTGTTTTAAGGGTCGATTATTACAAAAAATTCTTAAAGTGCAATTCCAGATTGTTGACATTGTAGCTCTACAGTAAGAGCCGCCAGATAAGATCATTACGATGATAAATTTAATAGATCGTTTTGCCTTAGTTAAAAAGAGAAATCAACTTTCAGTAGAAATTCATTTAGATGAAGAATGTGAATTGACTGTAAAATTGAACATATCGCGGTTTGCTTAGTTAAAATCTTACAAAGCGAAAAAAATCTGTCTCAATACTCCTTGATTTTATAAAATCATCCACTTCCTAAAAATAATGAGTGGATATCGTTACTATTTTATTGGTTTAAACATTATGAATGAATACATATTTTATTTAGTTTTTACTTACAATTATGTTTTAATAAGAAATATTTCATACATTGTTTTCTATTTTATTTATTTCCCAGAAATACTTGCTAGACTATATCTATACATGTCTATATCCAACCTAACGTTATGTTCACCATTCTCCAAATGCTTGTGATTTCTTGGATACTTGGTAAAAAAATTTAATTTGTGGAGAATTATTGTGCGATAGTGACATGTAAAAATAATGTATAATGTTTTTCAATTTCAAAATTCATAGGTCGCGTTGGCTAGAGAAAATCCAATATAGATAGTGTGTCAAGGGTGTGTGCTTCGATCATTCCTATTCAATCTGGTATTCGACTACGCAATAAAGACAACAATCAAGGAGGGGCTATCTGGGGGAGTCCACATCACAAGTGCAGATTATAAAGGAACGATGATCAATAAACTGGCGTATGCAGGCGACCTCTTCCTACTGGGCTAGGACTATAGAAGCATAGATATGAATCTATGTATTTTGAACTCTGTATTCCTGAGATGAACATTGACAAAACGAAGTTAATGAATCTCAACGGAGCGCGATATACAACATCAGGAAACGAACTCAGTTCAGGTGTCGAATGAGTGGATGAATTCAGTTACCTCGGATCCCTAGTCGAATCTGGAGGTTCATCAGGAAAAGACACCAGATCGAAAATTCAGAAAGGGGCCACAAAAATAAGGACTCTGCTACCAGTACTATAAAATAACAAACTGTCCATCCGGAATAAGAAAAACATAATTTCAAGTTATATATTCCCAGTGATTTATTACAACTGTAAAAACAGGAAGACAAAGATAGATCATGTCAAATGGTTAGAACCGATGAATCTATGTTTTAAATCTTTTGCAGAAATCAAAGAGCTAACCAGACACCTGAGAAGAAATCAGGTTGGATCCAAGAAATTTATCACCTCAATCGAAGAAGACAGAAAAAAGGAAAATTTGAATGCCCGCACTGCTCTAAGAGTGCACTTGCATAAGACGGTTAAAGATCCACATTCAAAAGAACTACGAAGAGAACCAAGAAGAGACAAAACCAGAACAGATTCAAATTGGGAAAAGAGAATGAAGAAGAAATTATGAATAACCAGTTCAATTTTCAGTTGCCAGATGTAACTATGATCATGCCGGAGAGCTCAACGAAACAGACTGCTGATGAAACTCATCGATAATATCAACTGACTAACATGTAAGACAGAAGACAATATCAATGTCAGTTTCGCGGCTTTTACGCGTCAACCGTAACGGCTAAAGTTATGTACGGCCATGGTATCAAGTTCCATTGGTGGTCTTTCATTACAGGCGGAAATTCATAAACTCCATAGGAAGCCTATCTGATCTTTAGTTTCTGTGTGGCTTCTCTAAAGAGCTCTAGGCTCAATACCATTCGAAAGAGATGGTATAGTGGTTTGTTTTTGGCCCAATCAAAAAACTGATAGAACAAACAGTCTTAACATACCAGAGTGAATAAGGTAAAATTCTATTTTTATCAGCGTTTCTAGAAATTTCACATTGCAAATTCCTTATTTTTCATGTCTAAGTTAAGTTTTGTGGAACAAGCTCAAATCATTGTCTTAGTTGAAGAAGAATGGTCTTATAGCGACCTAGCAATTAGGTTAAATGTACGACGAGCCACAATTAGTGATCTGATAACAAAGCATCGCACAACTGATGTATGGATGACAAGAGTCACTCTGGAAAACCCAGAAGGACCACAATTTGTGATGACAGAAGTCTTGTGATAGATTCCTAAAGGTGCCCATGGCTTGGAATTCGGGAATTAAAACGGCGATAGGAAAGATCGATTGGAAAGATTATTGATTCGCACAGTGGAAGAGATTTCATTCAAGTGGTGTAAAATCCTTTGTTGCACAGAAAAAACATTTCTTTCATTGATTAATTGCTGAAAATATCTTCTAAGGGATGGTCAGCATCGTGATTTGACTATTATAGACTGAAATCAAGTCTGTTTCTGTGATAAAACTGAAATTCGCCTAATTCAATGCAAGCAGAGACGATTCTATCGTGGTCGCTCTGTACCAAGTTATTCTCGTCTAAACACAGTAACAACACGAGTAACTGTTCAGGCAGGTAGAGATCATGTAATGGCGTAGGGAGCTTTCAGATATGCTGAAATTGTGCCCCTTCGACGAGTCCTAAGGTTGCTGAACAGAATTGTCATCGTACAGCATAATCCTGACATTATTTTTCAGCAGGACAATGCACTCGCATATAAAAGCAGAATTACACGCCAATGGTTTCTCAACGTAGAGTAAATGTCATAGAGTGACCAGTTCTAAACACTGGCTTCAACCCTATGAAAAGCGCTTGGTCAGTGCTGAAGGGTGGTTTGGAAAGAGAAGAGATACATAGAAAGGAACGTCTAATACAAAGAGCACACGAACTTCGGTTGATTACAGAGATTGATATAATCAAGAAATTGATTGCTCCAATGCTGAATCGTGTATCACCGAAATTCATGATGGTCCTATTGATTATTGATCTTTTTTATTGATTTTTTTACTTCATTGATCATTATTTTATCATTAACAACACTAATAAAAGTTATTGTTTAACGTAAACTGATCATTTAGCTTGAACAACAAGTTTTCTATCAGTGTTATGGGTACTCTTTACGGACTTTGTGCATGAACAATTTCTAAAAAGTTATTTTTTCATGACCAATATCGGTATTACAAATTATGGAAAGAAATCAATAACGATAATACCGTTATAGGAAATATCCGGTAATTTGCATTCCAAAAGCTCAACTGACAGGTTTTGTTTTACAACGGACTTTTATAGAATTGTCAACATTAGTATTTAGAGTTCATGACACTCAGTTTACACGATGCATAGTTGGTCAGACGTCGATGAGCACTACAATGAAGAATACATAATTTCTCACGAAAATGGTTCATAAGAATATATGCCGCAGTATCGTATAAAACTTTTCATCTTAAATATTATTTGTAACGTACTACGTTTTAAAGAATCATTTTTGTCATTCTTGCAAATTTAGTTTCAAATAATAAAAAAATTATCTAAATAATCTCTTTATTCACTCATTTAAGAAAGGAAGAAATTCATTTAAAAAAATCTTGACCAATTTATTTTATAACACAGAGCTAGTTTCAATAGAAACTGTATTTTTCCGGATAAATAAATAAAATTCTTAATACAATTACTAATTATTTATTAGGTTAAAAAAGATTTTGTTTTGAATTATGATCAGTGATTATTACTGATCAGCTCACTCATATTATGTTTTAGTTCGTGGTTCCGGAGCGTAGTACTAAAATTGCATATTTTTTGAGTTCCAGCAATTTTGATATAAAACTTACGAGTACAATATCATAGGGATGATGTTCAGAAAAGAACTAAAAGCAGAACATTTGGTTTATTTATTAAAATTTGTTTAGAAATAAATCGATAAAGCTTTTGGTGTAGATTACCAATTGTTTTAAAAATAATTCTGTTTATTAAAATAGAAAATTTTTACGGAAGACGATTTCAACATTTTGATACTCAATAATTAAGCTCATTTTGATTATTTATTTAGAGATAATAACAAATCAAGTATCATCCTTTTCATTAAGAATACATTGAATGTAATGTTATCATTGATCCAAGACCTATTGAATTCTTTACAAAAATATGGACGTATTTATCAAAATATCAACTATAAATAAGTAAAGGATTTATTTTGCAAAATAGGTACAAAATGATTGTATACTGAACGATATTAACAAGTAATAGATGTAAGATTTTTAGTTTTTATTTTAAATGTAAACACGTTCAGGTTTATTTAAAAATAGAAAGTAAAAAAAATAATATCAACAATTTCGTTAGTAAACCACATCAAATGTGTCATGATGACTTCACAGACGCAATAAGTGGGTTGAATAAATATATGTCATCTACAACCAGATGTTTCTCTAAGACCATTTCTACATCTCTATGTGATAGAAAACATCACTAATACAATCTTTTATACCAGTACAAGTATTCTACGTGATTTCTTTTAAAGGGAAAAGGTAATATTTGTTAACAATAGAACCTAGAACTATATAAATATATAAGTACTCAAATTGGAAAATGTCAAGTTCTTAGTTATGATTTATAAGTAATTTAATTTTTGATAACAGTAATTATTAATTTTTAGAGAATCACCATTATGATTCAAACAATTCTTGAACGAAAGTTTAGTTACATTATTTTTATTATTTTATCGATAAAAGCCTAATTTCTATCAACGGAACGATTATTAATATAACTACAGTCATAATTATTATTAGACGACATCGAAATGTTTCATTTTCTAGTCTAGTCTATAAGGTCGCATTGATGAAGTAGGAACTTATAAATCAATAAATGCTTCATTTTTGTAGATAGACATTATAATCCAGAATACATACAATATTATTTTAAAACTAACTTTAAATTAAGATTGCTAAAATGTTTAACTAATGTTGCTAATGTTTAACATAGTACTCTCTTACACATATGATGTAAATAATCAAATTGGATCATAATAAATATAGCCACTATATTTCCACAACTAAAACATAAATCATAAGTTATGTAAAATGATTTTGATTACGTATTTTTTACACTAGGGGACACATTATTATAACCACCTGATATTTTCATGCTTTTTTCTTTTAACCTACGTATTTTCTCAAGTTTTGATTTTTTCAAGTAAATCATTTTATTCTAAATCAAACATTTATGTTTTAAAATATGGTCTGTATCATTTTCTCAATTAAAAAATTATTTATTACAAAGCATATGGTTTTTTCTAGCCAGCTTTTACATAAAAACTCATTTTATGCTGGTGTCTCCTTATGGTCCGTTTGGAGGTTGGGGGGTGTGGTGTATGAAGAAGTTATTTTGGTGAGGGAATTATTTCTGTTTTTCTTCCCTACACTCTTTAAGCTATGTTTCCCTCTGATGGAAATAAGGGGAGGATGGTCATTTCTAGACAGAGAAGAAATATTTCCTCGCGTTTTGAATGAGCGTATTGTATCTGCTACAGTAGTTCTGGGGTGTCCAGTCAAGGCGACTTGCTATCTCTGAGACTTTACACTTAAATGGAAACCAATTATGATGTCATGCTGAGTTTTAGTTAGTTCACGACCCTTCATCTAAAAAAATGATCTCCATGTTATATAATTTATTTTAGGAAAACTATATTGTAATGAGGAAACACGATAAATATTTATTATTTGAATTTTTGGTACAATGTCACATATATTGGAGAGACTGTTCGTCATATCTGCAAACGAGTCCAAAAACACTTATAGATGGGGTAAGAGTAATATTGCTGAGCATAGGAAAACTTGTACATGTGATTTGAGCATAAATGATTTTAAAATTCTATGCAATTATTTTAAAAATTATTGAGAGATTGTCGTTTGAAGCTTTGTTAATAAGGTCTCGTGATGCTAAAATTAATGTTCCAACGGCACTATCAACCAATTTGTTAAGAGTTTACGATAAACGTTACGAAATCGATCACGCAATCCTTATTTTCTTTTATATAAGCAATAAAAAAGTTAAAAATCAGTGATCTGAAGAAGACGGTAAAACCGTCGAAAAAATATTAACACAAAAATGTATATTTTAAAATGGTGTTTCTCTTGTTTTTTTTACAAAATTGCCATTATTTTTAAAATTTATTCACAAAATTTAATATATATTATTTACTTGGTATTAGGATTAGATTATTTAGATATTTATAAATTACTAATTATAATTATATCTCACAATCTCTATAATATCATTGATTTATTTAAAAAATCTTTTTTTGTTCTTTATGGTGTAATTTTTACCTATCTGTGATCTTCATAAAGCTGTAAGTTATAAGTACACCTTGTTTCTGGTGATCATAGAATTGGAAATCTATGTTCAGTATTTTGTACTCTACTGAATCTGTCTATCAGATTAATCACTTTCTTATTAGATTCAATTTATTAAAAGTAAATTTACCAAGTTACTATTTTCTGATATCATTAAAAGGCACAAAAAATACTTTCTTGATTGTGTGATTCCGATTTAAGATCATGTATAAAGATTCTCAATAATTATTCTGAATTATAACATTTTCTATAAATACTCCAACCTTAACAGCAAAAACACTATGTATAATTTAAACTTCATTTAATTAAATATTCTTAAACGAAATTAACTTTCACTGTTAAAGGCGACCAATTATTTAAGTCTGTTTGACAAGCTATATATACCATTTAACGAAACATCTCGAGAAATTCTTGACATTTGTCTTCTTTTAGTTTCTATAAGTTGTTTTATGGTAGTTGTAATATTTTTATTTTTGAGATAATCAAAGAGGAAATCACAAGGATTGAGGTCCGAAGAGTATAATGGCCAATCAATTCCGCGTCCAGTGTAACCCTATACATCCAAATCAATTACAAATTCGGGAAATGTTTTAATATGTTCCATCCTACATAAATCAATCCAATCAGGAGGCCTTCGGAATAAACCTTTCGCTCAATAATGTTGAATATTTGCACTTTTACCAGCCAGTCAATGAAGTGTGATCGAATTGTTCTATCAACTGTCACTCTTTTTGGTTTCATTACTTTGACTATAGAAAAATCCTGTCTTTGGAAACCCAAAAATCTCTAATTTTGTTGGTTCACGAAGCAAGTCATGCCAAAATAATCTTCATTGCTGAAACACATTTTGTTTTAATCAATTTTATTCTCCTCCTTTTCCAATGTTAAATTTGCAAAATTAAATCACCTCATGATGCTCATTCGTTGTAGTTGTTGCGCCAGCAAGATTTTTTTATGGGTATTGTTAAGAGAACTTACACATTTGACAGAACATTTATTACATTCACATTTCTTATCATCTTTATGATGATCAATAGTATTGCTTTAACTTAGATCCATCAATCAATTTTCAATATATCCCATCATAATCTGAACTATACTTGAGAAGACCACTTTATTTAAAAATATTTAATTTAAATTTTATTGGCTGAAATAAAATATTTTTATAGTCATTTTTAAACATTAATTTGATTTTAATTATTTAAAAATTTACAAAAATAAAAACATTAAAATTATTTAAAATTTGCAATAATAAAAATTAAAAATTTGAATATTAAATCTAAATTTAAATAAATTAGTTTCAGATTATAAGAAATTAAATATTGACAATCCATCTGGTTAGGAGAGGCACAATCCCAAATCAACATACAACATTTAAACATGCAAACACTACACAAAAACATCCACACACCAAATATTCCTCTAAAATTCATCAAAATTCATCGTGCATTATTCTTCGAATTGATGTCCTCGACATTCCCGTTTTCGCCTATATTCTTCTCTGTGATTATTTTTGTTGTTGTTCAATAATCTCTTTCACTATTTCAACGTTTTCCAGCATCACAACAGTTTGCTTTCTCTAAGTAGATCTACAATCGTTCAATATGCTTTTCATTTTTCAATAAAATTAATTATTATGTAAACAATGATTTTGCCACATGCGTTCTGTATTTTCATACTGTTACCGATTTTAATTTGCTGGATCAAATATATTCTTCCACGAAAACTATTCTTTGTTATATTGAGAATCTTGGCATTTTATTGAAAAATAAAATACCAGTTAAAATAACCGCAAAATTTTCTTTAATAAAGACAGTAATCTTCATACCGAAAAAATAAATACTTTAATTATGAAAATATTTCAAATTCAAGTTTTAAAAGATCACCCTATATTTTACATATAAGCTGCAAGTAAATATATTGCAATATTTTTAATCTTATAATTCACATCAGCCAATATTTTATACAAGAGTTTAAGGTACTTTGATTTCAATAAATTGTGTGGCATCTATCGCGAACAGTCACTTGCTCTTAAATGACCTTTGATGAATAGCATACAACATTGGCGTTCTATGAGACCAGGTATTCCAGTTGATTAAAATTGGTCTAATATCGTTGATTGCTATGGGCTTTGTTTATGTCTTTTAGTATTGGCAATACGAATTGAATTATTGCATGCATAATAGAACTTATTTCGAAAATATTTCATCTATTTACTGATACTCGAATTTATCTAGCTGTTTTCTAGATTTAAAATATAATCGAGATCTTATTCTTCATTTATCAAATGGATCTCTTAGCAGTCGAAAAAATAATAAAGTAAAATTTAAACATATACCTGGTGTTGTGAAAGTCTTGTCATAAAAGCACTGCAATCAGATAAACATGTATATTTCAAAAAATATAAAATATATCACAATGAAACTTTAAATTCAATTTGAATAGACATGTTTTAAACAATTTGTAGTGTTCACTAAATCACATCAGCAGTAGCAACCAATTAAGAGTTTTTAAAGTGATATTTAATTTAATTTTTTTGACTTTAATTTTAAAAAAAAACTTTCTTAATTGGATTTGCGACCCCTGAAATTTTTAAAACTGAAAAATTCAGATGCGCATTAAAAAGAAAAAATTTTCAATAAAAAATTTATAATTGAAAAAAATGCTGGTGTTTGAATAATAACAATTAAATGAACAATTTTTAAATTACAAATGTTAAATTCCTTGTATTGAAAAATAAAAAATTTCTTTCAAACAAGTTGATAATTTGACTTCAAATGTCGTTTTGTTCACTCGATGATTTCCTCTTCGTC